>APFE030069567.1:91795-104695 GCA_000404065.3 Pinus taeda | reverse complement strand
TACTTGATGGCAACCCACTCATCTCAGATGATAAATTATAGTGCAACAAAGTTATTTTCTGGTTCACGGACTTTCACGCAGAGAAAAGTTCACGCATTTTCATGCAGAAAAAGTTCCTTTCATGAAGAGAAAATTTCACGCACTTTCATGCAGAGAAAAGTTCCTTTCATGCAGAGAAAATTTCACACACTTTCATGTAGAGAAAAGTTCCTTTCACGCAGAGAAACGTTCACGCACTTTCATGCAGAGAAAAGTTCACGCACTTTCATGCAGAGAAAATTTTACGCACTTTCATGCAGAGAAAAGTTCCTTTCATGCAGAGAAAAGCACACACACATGGGAAATCTTATGGTTGGTTCATGGTATTAGTTCGACAGTTTTTGATCCTATGTTTTTGGTCCGTGGTATTGCATCCAAAAGTGTTGATCCCAAGTATTGGGTCCATGGTATTGAATTGTTATGGTTTTTGTGGTATTGTGAAAGGCCTAAGGCTATAAAAGAGGAAGGAGATCATTTGGCAAGGCATCTTCTGAATCATTGAATATATGATAAAGTGCTAGATCTGGAATATTGTGATTAGGTTATGGTGTAGATCTGGATCTAAATAAAGAAGGAACCTGAGCGCAAGGAGAAGGATAAGTTCTATTGATGGGTCAAAATCTTAAGGCTGGAATAGTGGTATCTCTATATGATTTTGATCTGTGATATGTGGCGCATGCTTGATCTATAAATTTGATAATCTGGGTCAACTAATATCTGAATGTTTGAAAGAGTGAATTTATAGATCTGTACGCAGGTTCAGTGAAGTGAAGGTGCGTATACACGTTGTTCTTGTAAGGGAAAGTCGCATATACGCAGGTCGGTATTGACACATAAGCGTATGCACACAGGTTTCTGAATAGTGAAGTAGCGTACATCTCTTGATTTATGTTCTAGCTGCTTCTGTTTATTGCTACAGTGTTCTGGGTTCAGAAGTGGGGTGTGATTACTGTTATTATGATCTCGGTACAGTCGTCAGAGAAGTGTTTATTTTGATTCAGTTTTGATTGGTTAAAAGGTGATTGGTTGATGCAGAAATTCTTGATGTTTGATTGATGTTATTTGTGGATCCAGTCTGAAAATTTATGAAACGTGGTCCCTGGAAGGAAGAGAAGGTTGTAGTCTTCTGCAGGTATTAGCCTGCGTACTAGTATCTCAACTAGTACAAGAACTAAGGGGGTTGTAGCTCCTTTCCAGGAGAAGCTGGAAAACGAGAGAGGGTTGTAGCTCTCTGCAGGTAGTAGCCTGCATACTGGTAAAGGACTGCACCAGTACAAAACCATTGTAAAAAGAAGTTTCTAATTGAAAAGATAAAGACATATTGCAGCAGGTGGTTTTCACCCACATTGGGTTTCCACCTTATATCTTGTGTTCTTGTGTGTGATTGTCTTCTGCTCTATTTTTTGGTTCCTGGTTACTGTTTATATGATCCTGATGCACAGATTAATGTTCAACATCTGTAGAATATTTTAAATTATAAGACTGTATGGTATACGCGGGTTTCCTTATCTGTAGTTGCATATATACGCGGTTTTCTCTAACTGAAGTAGCGTATATGTTCTGGGTTTGAAAAAGAAAATAATTGACCAGATAATACTAATTCACCCCCCCTCTTAGTATTATTTCCAACAAACTAATCATCCAATTATGTAAAACCATTCAATGCCATATTAATGACAAAACCACTTGAATTCATCTATAAATTGGCCTCCCATCATAGAGCCAAGGGGACTTAGATATTATAGAGATATATTGTTGGTTTAGAGACTTGAAATCATTGTCAAAGCAATGTTATGTTGCTGGATTGATGTTGCTATTGGTGCGATGAGGGATTGGAATAAGTTGGTTGAGTGACACAAGCTCAAACCACATTGGGTGTAACTTCTCCTTCTATCAATCAATAAAGTTGTTTGTTCCTTTTTCAATACATTTGTCTATATCTACGATGAACGTATGTTCAAATGTTGTTGATTCCATTTGTTTACAATAAATAAATCATATGCTTTGATTGTTTTTGTCTTCTGTTTTATTGGCAGGTACCAATTGAGCGAATTCAGTTTGAGCAGGAGCGACAAGAGAAACTCAAAGGAGATCAAAGGAAGCAAAGGATCACAAGTATGTTATTTTATCTTATTTGTTTATTGTAGGAAAATGTTAAACATCTTTAATTTTTTTGTTCTAAGTGTAACTACCCACTTAGAGAAGATATACTTAACCGTAGGTATAAATTCCGTATAACATTTACACAAGCTTGAAATGAAAAACTATGCTTGAGATGAGTTTTCATGCCCTCAGCATAATGACTAAATTTGAGTTACATGCCCCCAAGCTTCATTTCATTCATCTAGGTGGATGGAATGAAGGTTCACTTTCAAGATCTAGGAAAGATTCGACTAGGATCTTACAAGAACTTAATCAAAGACTTGATTTGGAAAAGGGAGTCATTTCATTTTTTAACGAGGTTGACATAGGAAGAAACTATCCTTGAACATTTTTATTTTTATTTTTAAATGACATTGATACATTAAGAAACTGTCCTCAGACTCCTTGATTCATGTTTTAACGAGCTTGACACAAGACAAGGAACTCTGCTCCATAGTGCTTGTTTCATTTTTTAATGAGCTTGACATAAGACAAGGAAATATGCTCCATACCCCGTTCATGGACCATATGAGAACATGGCTCCCAAGAGGTCCTCACCAGATAGGAAAACCATGCTCTGGGAGGAATACATGTCAACTGGTACCAATGATAGATCGGGTTCCAATGCCCCCAATACATAATGTACTATACCATTTGTGTGATCATCAACAGATGTGGAGACAGAATGGGTAGCCACATAATTGACCTAAGGTGGGGAGGGTACTGCTTGCAAACAAGAACCAATAAGGGACAATGGTTTCAAAGGAGGCACCTAGTGACCAATGAATGACAATTGATCAATGGTCACTATTCTCCCATCGTGTGGAAAACAAACCACACAAAAAAGCGAAGAAACAAGAGCTCCCATGACATAAGCATAGTCATGTCCAAGGAGAATATTGAAATCTAAAGGACCTTGGACTACCATAACTTCTATATAGATAGTCTTTCCTCCAAAAGTAATAGGGAACTTCAGAAGGATACCTAAGGGCTGACTAGTTCCTCTATTGAAAGCCAACAGATTTTGAGTGATAGGCACAAGATGTGGGGAACCCAAAACTTGCCAAGTAGTAGAAGACATGATGCTAACAGATGTGCCTTCATCTAATATAGTGCCATGTAATACTATATTATAGGCTTGTACTATGATATGGAAAGGAACATAATATGGGAGGTGGAAAGAAGTCAATTGACTCCAAACAAAAGAGATGACAGAACTACTTGGTCAAGGTATCATATGATTTCCCCCATGCTTTGCAGGAATAGAAGAAAAACTCTCCTGAACAACCAGGATGGGAGTGTCGCTCTTTGATTCATGAGAATCTGAGGAGACAAGAAGAACATGAGTAGTATGATCACCACTCTCTTCGGTAACATAGTGAACAACTGAAGGTGGAGCCAAGTTGACACTCTTTTAGACCAATGGTTTGTCAAGAACAGACAAAAGAGAGCCTTTCTCGGGAAGAGCAGGATGGGAAAGACATGTATCAATCTCTTTGCCAACTAGGAGAGGGTCAAAAGAAAGCCTTTGATAACCAACATGGAGTTCAGCCTGAGGAGCCGTAAGGTTTTCAAATTCTTACCGTCGCTAGCTAAAGGTGTAGCATTGACATGATCTCTAGAGGTCGATGGGGATGGTCAATTCAGGTCTTGAGACCATACCTCTAATACTTTGGGAATGCCAGGACAATCTCGGAGGAGATGGTCACCCTTACAAAGCTTGCAAGGGAATTTGACCTTCCATGGAGGATCAGAAGGTTTCTCAATAGGAAGTGCATTTATATCAATAGCTACATGGTTGGCCTCTCGCTTATCTGACTTATTCTTCTTCGTCTTCTTCTTCTTAGCCTCCCTGTTACTAGATTTGAAACTTTCACGAGGCGAAGTAGAAGGGGAAGATGAAGAAACAGGGGAAGGAGGTGAGAGGTCAACCTTAGAATCAACGTGATATGGTTCAGATGAAGGAGATGGCTAGACAAGAGTTGGGACACTTGAGACCACCGTGATAAAAAATAACTAGATAGGTAAGCAAACGGTTAACCCAGGGAGGGACAACGTTGCCATATAAGGAGCACCAACATTTCTAAAAGAAGGAAAAGGACCAGGATTCCCATCCGAGGGGAATCCCTAACTGGTAAACTCTGGAAATGTTTCCATTGGAAACAACCCTAAAGAATCACTAAGGAAGATAACTTTAAGTAGGAATATTTCGTGGGTAGTTAATTTTAAGACACTGAAACAAAATTTTTCCTTTTCATATTTTAAGGGTCGAGAAAAGAACGAAAGGTGACTCTAGTCGCTTTCAAATTTAAAACGAGCTCGAAAGGACAAGTGCTCATTGATATTTTAAATTTAAAGAGTCAAAAAGACCAAAATGACTACTTAGGATAATATAGGCAAAAGGGATTACCAGGTAACCGTGAACTACATAATACCTCCTGGCGAATTGAAAAGTACAACAAAGCAATCTCCCCGAATGTTGTGTTCGGTGTATCACATTTACAAGGCGGTAGACTCAGCTTCCTACAGATAAAGGATTACAAAGCTAGTGGGGTCTCCCTTTATATACACGACAGTATGGGGAGCACAAGTTCATACTAGCACTATCTAATGCTAAAGCAAACGACAACTGTTAGGTTTAAAGACGCTGGAACACGTCTAATGAGCCCCATAAATGGGTAATTATATGGGCTCATTCTACCTCTTAATTCAACTTAATCCACCATTCTCATTATTTTAGTGCATTTTTTTAAATATATTTATGCTAATAGAGTGAATTAGGTTAGTCATTATGCCATGAAGTCTAATGTGTGCTTTATGCAGATTTTTTGGTCAATTTTGGACAAAGTCAAAGGATTTATGAGCATTGGGCAGCCAATATTCGAGGAAAACAAGGAAGATAATTTGATAGGGGGGTTTTCCCTTCATTTATGAACCCTTACCTCAAATTCTCCATCAGAAACTCGAAGCACAAGTAGCCACATTAGTGCATCCAAGGGGCAGCTGAGCAAGTAAAGAAGGACTGTTGTTTATCTGCAGTTTTGGGAAGCTGAGCTCCTTGATTTTAGGAGGGTTGTTAAAGGATTCCATTTGTATAAGTAAGGGGACTTAGAGCCTCAGTAGGTTAGCTAGTTATTAGTATAATTTTCACACTTTTGTGCAGCTCTTGTTCAGCTCAGTTTCGAGCTTCCTTTTTGAGGATAGTTTATGTAATGTGACTTTTATTTTTGATAATGGAGATGAAACAGTTTTTGAACCAGCACTGATCTCTTTCAGAGGGCTGAAGGTCTTGGGTTAGGACCCAATCCAAGCTACCCAGCACCTCTTGCTTTGTACTTATATGGTTTTTCTTCAATTCATGAGTTAATTTTTGTTACATAGATTCATTTTATCTTGTTTAGAATAGATTTCTTTTGATGGTTTGCATAGCTACTTTTGTTTCAGTTGCTGAAGTAGGTTCATATAGTGATAGGCTAAGATTCATAAAGGCAAAAAATAGGCCCTGATCTCTTTTCTCCCTTCCTGGGATCATGATTTGAGGTCATGGCACCATTGCTGCCGCCAAACGCACAATTTTGCTCTTCCATGTAATCTCTAGTGCGATGACTTGATTTGAAAGTTAATGTATTGCTTTATATTCAGTTTGCCAATATCATTTCCTATTTTTACAATGGATCTCTTTTCATGCTTTTCTGTTCAAAGGTTATTGTTCAACATTTTCTGTTTCTAGGTTAGAAATTAGGTCACTTAAGAGATATTTTTGTTTTCATGATATAGCTAGTCCTTTCTTTGCTCAGTTTCGGTAAGTAGATGTGTAGATCTCTTGCAGGACATCTCCACTCACCATACATCCATGAAGCATCCAACATCATCTCACTTCTCACATATTTCCCAAGTCATTCACAACATTTCACCAATCTGCCCTAATTTCTACATCTTTTCGTAAGCTTCCCTCTTGCCATTTGAACAAATCCAACCATCATCTTCTTTCTTGATATTCCTTAACAAGCTCTAGACAACTCAACACACCCCTCTAATCTTCAGCTACCCTTTCCCACCATTTCTCCACCTTCAAAACCTCCAAAAATAACTCTTGGCATCCTCTTGTAGATCACCTGCAGCCTCTTGTAGAATTTCGTGTAAGTGATTTTTCGAAATCCGATCACAAGGGAAGTATTTAGAAGGGTTCTAGAGGCTTCTTAGGACTACTCCACACCTTCCTACACCCCTACAAAAACTAGATCCACCCTCCATCGCTACGAAAACTCTGCCACAATCACAAACAGATAAATTACAAGCATAATAATTTCACATAAAAACACTCAAAAACATAAAAAGATGTTTCTTCTCATTTCCTTTTAGAAGTAGCTTGAATAGATGCAATTTACCTTTTCAGTAGTCAATGGCACTCGTTTCATCATTTTTCATCTCTTTTCCTGAAGAAGTAGGGTTAGTTGGAAAAATTAGGGTTTACTAGGGTTTGCGTTACACTTTAGTCTTCTTTCTCTTTCTGCAAGTAGAATAGTTTCTGTAGAGTTAGTCTCTTTCATCATTGTCAAAAGCTTCTTCTGGAAACTCATAGAAGTTAACTTGAGCTCCTAGTGATCTTGCGCCAGTTGACCAAGTGATAGCCTGCAGTAAGAGCTGTTACTTGTGCATACAACACCGTCGCTTCCAAGTTTGCTACGAACTACCGGGTTGATAAAAGTAAAGCAAGAAGCCCCAGGAGTTGCATCATTATTGTTGCAATACTAGTGCTCACCAATTTTTGGCATCGTTGCCAGGGAAGTATCAAAGTATTTTGTGATTACTGCTTTTCTTCTATTTTCTACTACAACATTCTCCTAAGTAGTTTATTTCAGCAAGACTAGATTAGTCATTTCAATTCTGCAATTTCCATTCCAGCACAAGTAGATTAGTCATTTCCTTGCTTTCATTTCAATTCTGTAATTTTCTTTCTAGCACAAGTAGATTAGTCATTTCCTTTCTTTCATTTCAATTCTGCAATTTCCATTTCAACAAGTAGATTAGTCATTTCCTTGCTTTCATTTCAATTCTGCCATTTCATTTCAGCAAGTTCATTTCAGTAGTTGCAATTTGCTTGTTCAATCAATTTCAGTTTTGTAGGTATAAGCATAAAAAAAGGAAAAAACCACCCAAAAAGAGATTCCCTTTCATGCCTCGTAGAAACCGAGATAATTCAAGGAAATTCCCACCCAACACCCCCACCACATCACAAAGCCACCCTTCTCTCTTCTTTGGTGGCAGTGATTTGGAAGAACCTCTAGGTGAACAACCAAAGAAATATGAAGATCCTATAGCAGAAGAAGAGGAAAAAGCCATCCCTCCAGAGACAATGGCTGAAATCAGAAATGTTAGGGGGAATGGAGAAAGAGTAGAGGGTACCTTTTCCATCCAAGAAACCAATGGGGACACTAAAATGAAGAACATAAGCCCTTCAACCCTACCTCACTTCCATGGGTTGACGACCGAAGATCTTGACACCTTTTTGTTTGAATTTTATATTATATGTCGAACCTATGACTATACAGAAGATGAGAAAAATTTGAAACTGTTTCCTTCTACCCTCAAGGATGCATCATTGCACTGGTTCATGGGGTTACCTGGCAACAACATCACAACTTGAGCTCAAATGTAGCAAGCCTGTAATAACAAATACCGGGACTACTGTAGGTCAAAAGATACCAAGGAATAAATCTTCCTAATGACCATGGGAAGTGATGAATCTTTGGAAGATTATCAAGAGAGGTTTCAGCTCAGTTATAAAAGGGCTAGGTGCAAACTTGACCCCAAATCTCTAAATTTGGTCCTACTCAGAGGAGTCCTAGAAGACCCTCTAGACACCCTCCATTTGCTGGCTGGGGGGGGACATCTACCAACTAACTTATGAAGACATAAAGACTATCTTTAGAAACCATGCTAGGGTAGCCAGAAAGAGAGGTAGGGGGGCTCAACCCATAACCAGTACCTCCTCATCCAGTTCATCCCTTAGAGGAGAATTTGGAAATCTGCTGGAAGATTTCAAGAGCAAGATGATGCAGAATCTTGCCATGAAAATGGATACCTTGCATATCAAAAGGAAACAAGAGGAAGCAGAAAGATCTTTGGCCATTTTTTGTCTTAGGTGCACCAGAAGGCATCCTAGGAACGAGTGTCCATTGAACTCTATAGAAGTGTGTTCAGTCTGTGAAGAAGATCATCTTACAAATAAGTGCCCTTCCTTGCCCAGACTTAAAGTTGTATACCAGGAGCCATTGGAGCCACTGAGCCACTCTATTTCATGAACCAAAGGAGGCCACATGGAACCAGACCTTACCAGCAAGGAATGTAAGGGACATCCTAGGCATATTACAACCCCAATCAAGCCATTTCCATGCATTCTTGGGGTCTCTCTGCTCATCCTTCCTGGTCCACACCCCTTCCTTGGTCGTATCCACCTCAATATCATTCTCAACTAGCTACTCATTCATTCAACTCCTATGCTCAGCCACAACCTCAGTGGAATACATCTCATTAGGGGTAGAGGCCCCAATACAACACTCCTCCCACTCTTTTGCCTCCACCACCTACTCAACCGCAACCATCGCCTCCTGCTCCATCAAGGAAACCCTAAATGCTTGCTCAACTAAACCCAAACCAAAATAATAGACATGCTTAGCAAGTATATAGTGGGGAACCGGCATGCCCAACTTATGCTGTGGAGATTCAGGAGATTAACCTATGATCTGGGAAGGTTCTCCTAGATAACGAGCCTCCCCCTAAGGAGGATGAGGAATATAAAGAGGAAAGTGAACCAAAAGCAATTCCACCTTTCCCTGAGAGATTATCTGGGACAACACAGCCTACCCCAGAAGAAACTGAACTTCTGGGAGAATTGAAATAGCTATGTGTTAAGATACCACTTCTCCAATCCATAAAGGATGTGCCTATATACAACAATATGATCAAAGAGAAGTGCTTCAGACATCCAGGCAGGCACAAGAGAGATGCCCCAACCATCAATGTTATAGGACAACTGTCCGACCTAATGTTGGGGTAGGTAATCTATCCGAAGTATCTAGACCTTGGAAGCCCAGTAGTTGATGTCCACATCAATGGCACCATGATCCCCCATACCCTGATTGATCTAGGGGCTGCCTTTAATGTGATGACAAAGGACACTATGCTCAAGCTCAACCTCCAAGGCTCCCTGAGAAAGACCACAACAATATTGCAGTTAGCAGACCGCTCCACCGTGACCCCTGAAGGGATTGTGGAAGATGTAATGGTCTCCATCGATTCTTAGGAGTACCTTGCTGATTTCCTGGTTCTCCAACTTAAGGCAAAGCTCACTGGTATCCTCTTATCCTGGGAAGACCCTGGTTGGCTACTGCAAATGCCTACATCAGTTTTCAAGCTGGGAACATGACAATCAAGAATGGGCATATGTCCAAGCAGCTAGTCCTATACCCTCCTACCCAACCTTTACTAGAACATGATCTACCTCTCTGGTTGGAGGAAGAAGATGAGGATGAAGTCTATTCTACACCACTGTGTGCAGTAGAAACTGCCATGGGGGGGGGAACCACAAACTGAGGATGATATCATTGAAAACTTAATTTAGAATCCACCCCCCAGTATGTTGCCATTAGAAGAGCTAGTGAAAGAAACCCAAGACAATCCTTTATCTGATTTCTATGTGGCCGAACTGACCTCTCTCTGAGTTAAGAATATAGAGTTTGGCCCAAAAATAACCTTGAAAATCAACTCATCCCTATCCACCTCCCAAGAGAAGGAACTGTGTAGCTTATTGAGAACCCATTTGGATGCCTTCGCCTGAAGTTATAAGTAGATGAAGGGAATGCACCCTTCAGTCTATACTCATCACATTTACATTAAGGAATATTGCAAACCAGTCAGGTAGCCTCAAAGGAGGATGAATCCAGCCCTTAAAGACATTGTCAAGGAAGAATTGCAAAAGTTACTGGATGCAGGATTCATCTTACCCATCTCTTCCAGTGAATGGCTCTCTAATTTGGTGCTAGTGCCAAAGAAAAATGGTAAGTGGAGAATCTATGTCGATTATTTGGAACTAAATAAGGCCACCAAGAAGGACCATTTTCCTTTGTCTTTCATAGATCAAGTGTTAGATGGTCTGGCAGGGAAAATGTTTTTCTCCTTCCTAGATGGGTTCAGCGGGTACAATCAAATCCAAATCATCCCGAAAGACCAAGATAAGATCACTTTCGCTTGTCCTTGGGGTACCTTTGCATATCAGGTCCTTCCTTTTGGTTTGTGCAATGCTCCCACCACTTTCCAGAGAGCAGTATTGAGTATATTCTCTGAATTGGTTCATGATGCAATGGAAATATATATGGATGATTTTACTCCTTATGGTTCTAACTTCCAAGAAGCTTTATCTAACCTGGGAAAAGTTTTGGACAAGTGTATTGAAATGAGCTTGTCCCTTAGTCTGGAAAAATGTGAATTCTTGATGAATGAAGGGACTGTGCTAGGTCATGCAATCTCGCAGCAAGGATTATAGGTGGATCCCAACAAAATTGCCATCATCCAAAGGGTCCCACTTCCTCAAAAGGTGAGAGATGTCCGAATTTTCCTAGGTTTAGTGGGATATTATAGAAGATTCATTAAATATTTCAGTAAGTTAGCCTCTCCATTGTTTGGTCTTTTAGGGAAAGATGTCAAATTCATATGGACTGACCACTATCAAGAAGCCCTAGATACCTTGAAAAGTAAACTTGTGACTGCCCCAATTTTGAGAGGTCCAAACTGGGCCCTACCTTTCCACATACACACAGATGCCTCGAAAAAATAAATAGGGGCAACCTTAGGGAAAATTGATGAAAAGTTACCTTATGCCATATAATTTATAAGTAAGAATTTGTCAAAGGCAGAATTAAACTACACAGTGATCGAGAAAGAACTCCTAGATGTTGTCCATTCCTTAAATAAATTCAGACATTACATTACAGGTTATTAGACCTTTGTACACATTGCTCATGCTGCAATTAGGTATTTGATGAATAAACCAGACATGAATGCTCGTATCATTAAATGGTTTCTCTTATTACAACAATTTGATTTAACCATTATTGATAAACCCGGTAAGGAAAATGTTGTTGTTGACTTTTTGTCTAGACTAAATATGCCTGTAGGTGAAGAAGGAATGATGGATGATCAGATGCTGGATGAACACCTATTCTCTATCTCAATACTCTCCCCTTGGTTTGCTAATATCGCAAATTACTTGGTTTTAGCACAGTTCCCACCACACTTATCCTCCAAAGAGAAGAGCAAGATCGTGAGGAAAAAGTGCCCCTTTCACTTGGATTGGGGGCAATCTATTCAAACTTGGCTTGGATTAGACTATGAGAAGATGTGTCAGGGAGGAGGAAGTCTTTGAAATCCTCCTAACCTGTCATGATGGGCCTTGTGGAGGACATTTTGCAGTAAAGAGGACTGCCTTCAAAATTCTACAAGCAGGTTACTATTTGCCCACTCTTCATCAAGATGTGAGGAGGTCTATCAGCCAATGTGATTGCTGACAACAGATGGGGAAACCTACTCCAAAGGATGAGATGCCCTTGCAGCTTCAAGTGACTCTTGAGCCATTTGAGAAGTGGGGCATGGACTTTGTGGGCCCTATCAACCCTCCTTCAAACCAAAAACAATACATCATTGTGTGCACTGATTATCTGACAAAATGGGTAGAGACAAGGGAGATTAAGGTAGCAACTGAAGAGAAAGTAGCTAAGTTTTTGAGGGAGAACATCTTCTATAAGTTCGGATATCCAAGAGAATTAGTCACAGATCAAGGAAGTCATTTCACCTCCAATTTGATTGAAGACCCATGCACGCATCACAGAATCAAGCACAAGACTTCCACCCCCTACCATCCACAAGCCAATGGATAGGTGGAAGTCACCAACAAAGCCCTAGAAGGAATTTTGACCAAAGTAGTGAGCAGAAATAGAAAAGATTGGGCAGATCGACTGGTTAAGGTCACCTGGGCCTACAACACCACATGGAATACCACCACTGGATTCACACCCTATGAGTTGGTCTATGGGAAGAAGGCTTTGTTGTCAATAGAATTTGAATACAATACACTAAGGATGATAGCTTAGCTGGACCTAGATCTCAGCCATGCACAAAAGGAAAGGTTACTCCAGCTAAATGGATTGGATGAACAAATATTGCAGGCCCTTCTCCACATAGAGGTAGTCCAGCTTCAAAGGAAAATATGGCATGACAAACACCTCAAAGAGAAACAATTCCAAGAAGGATATTGGGCACTACTGTATGACTCAAGGTATAAATATTTCAAGGGCAAACTAAGGACAAGATGGATGGGACCGTACACAGTAGAAAAGTGCAATGACAATGGTTCAGTTCTGATCAGGACCATCGATGAAGAAGCCATCCCCATGCTTGTCAATGGGCATAGGTTGAAAATCTACAAGAAACCCCTCTCCAAACAAGAATTCATTGAAAATTTGAGTAACACAATGTTGGTAGTGGAGCAAGTCTCTGCCTCCACTCCACCCACTCCCTAAAAATAAATAAATAAATAAATAAAAATATATGAGGAAAATAAATATCCCTGGGTGAAAACCTCCCCTTAGAGGCACCCAAGGCAGGCAGGTAGGGTGAAAACCTCCTGGAGGCGCCCTAATTGTCTCTTTAAAAAAAAAAAAA
>APFE030069567.1:66678-91716 GCA_000404065.3 Pinus taeda | reverse complement strand
AAAAAAAAAATAGTAAAAGAAAAATTAACTTCTTCTTGAGTGCATTGCAGGTTGCAGGAGGACCAAAGAAGGAAAGGGGGACATCACACAAGCCGATTACATCTCTTCTAGACCCTCTTCCATCCCCTGGTATTACTTTTTCTGTCTTCTTCCTTCCCCTGGTATTACTTTTTCTGAAATTTGTGCATCCTACAGGAGGCACTGTGTGTTCTACAAGAAGCTCTTGTAGAAATCACAGAGAGCTCGAAGTCAAGTCAAAGAATGGATTGAAAAGCTAGAAACTTTCCCAGAACGTCTATGGGCCATTGTACCACCATTCATCCTCATAAGCTTCCATTCCATACCTGCACCACTACATTTCCACTTGCTTCTTTCTTCCCTGCACATAAAAACATAGAAATCCTGTTTCTTTTGGGTTTTTTAGAAAAATAAAAAATAAACAAGCAGCAACCTTAACTCTTACCTATTGCATACCAACTACTTTCCCATGACTGTCAGAATCCTCCTCAGATTCCTCTCAAGTCCCTGCTCAAGTCTCAACCAAAAGTTTTAGAGGGAGAAGCAGCTATAGGAATTCTTGTAGGATTCCTGTAGCAACTAATCCCCTTAAAAATTGAGCTCTAGAGGCAGGGTCAGTGCAGCCACAGATATGTAGAACGCGCAAGGAGCTAGATCCTGATTGAAGATTATCTTTACAAGGTAGCTAATCCACCAATCTAGAAGCCACGAGCGCCAATAGCAGAAATCCATGGATAGAACACCAAAGTCTAAGCATGCAACAACACAGTAGCACATAATTCTCGACTAACATGTAAGTGACTAAACTCGTTCCTCTATTGCATGGGTATAGTTTAAAAACTGCATGGAAAAATGAGATGGTTGAGATTGAACTAGATCAGTGGCCAGCTAACTGGCCACCCTCATCCAGATCAAACATCGCTCCGCAGGTGCACTAAGCACATATGTTCAGTCAACTCGAAAAAATCTCAGAACAGGTAGTGGCAGAATCCAACGGGAATGATGAAAATGATTGCAGCAGACAACATAAATGTTTAATGATGACACTTTAGTGGGGACTAATGGCCCTGATGAGGGTAATGTACCCTTCCTGCCACCTCACCTCATCATCGCAAAACTCTCTCATAAGATTAAGTGCACTGCAGTCGACCACCTTCATCACCTTTGTTTTCATTTGTGTTGACGTGCTCTCGACTGTAGCAACCTACCTACCACCTCCAGAGCCTCGAAACAGTCAAATTCTATCATTTTCAAGACCTACCCACATTATCAAGCTCTACAATAGAATTATCGGACCTCAGGAGCAGAAACACAGTCCTACAGGAGCCATTCTACAGGAGGGCCAATGAGCAGCATCGTAGAGGAAAATTCGAGATTTTATGGCAAATTCGAGCTCGAAGAGGTAGGCTTTGTGTAGACCCTCTCTGCATTTCTGTCTCTACCAAGGGTGGTGTGATTCCAAGCGAGGTATTAATTTAAAAAAGGAATGAAAGTGAGAACAAAGTCTGCCTATGTTTTAAGAAATTATATATACAGTTTCTCCTTTTGCTCTTTGCCCGAAATACTGTCTCTTTCTCCTTCGTGGTTTTCTCCAATGAGAAAAGATGATGCAACTTTAGAAAAGTAAGCCTAAAAGGAGTGAATTTGCATTGGGTAGTCTGCACGTTTTGTAAGAAGAAAGACACAGTCCTATATGTTCTCTGTTTTTTTTAAGGTATTGTTTCCCTCAAACAGACAGAGAAGTAATGTAAGTCTAGAGAACCGAGTTTGGAAGGAAGGAAAGTTGCAATTTGTTTTTGTTTAAAAGGAAGAACACGAAAACTCTCTCTTTGTTTCTTGAAAGAAAACCTCAGCTATTCCTCTATTTTTGGGATTAAAACTTGCTGCCTCCCTCTTCAACTGAAATATTCTAGCAAAATCTGAAACATCATGACCGGGGGTTTTATGAGGAAGGAACCTCTGAATTCAACTAAGTTGCATGAACATCCAGAAGTGGTAGCCCTCTTTACTAGAGTGAATTGGATGCCTTCCTTTGAAACGTTTCATGGGTATGATGATGAAGTCACAGAGGAATTTGCATTGTCTTTAAAACCTCACTCAAAAATCCATGCCACTGTCATTTTTAGGGGTCTAACGATAGAACTCACAGTGGAATTCATCAGTAGGGCCATCATCTCCCACATGGACTACCCTGGAGCAAGGAAGAAAAACCACTAGGTTAGGTTGCCAAGAAAACCTTTTTCCAGCCTAATGAGCACCCTGTGGAAGACAAGAATGGCATCAGGAGAACCAACATACCTTACCCCTGGGATGAGGTCAGCTATCAGATTATCAAATACATCTCTTGTGAAGCAAGATACAACATAGTTTATGGGTATCATTTTAGACTTTTGCATGAGTTGAGGTATGGCATGGATCTCCCTGCACCTCATAAACTCAGTGTTCCCTATTTTCTCCTCCAATCCTTAATAGAATCTAGCATCAAATTGAAGGTAGGAGTTTTAGACCAATTGCCTCACCATGGGCTAATTAAATTGCTAGTGGAAGATGCCCTCTACACGTTCACAATCCCCATAGCCTGGAAGAGTTTTAGAAATATGACCAAGGAGGATGATCTGAAAGCCTTCACTTATGACCTCAGTCCATCTAAGAGTGAGGAGGAAGAACAAAAAGGGGAAGCTGAGAAGGAAACCTAAGAAGAGGAAAGGAAAACCCAAGTGGAAAGAAAAGAGTCTAAAATAGAGAAAGAGGAAACCCAAACAGATAAGGATAAGACCACAACAGAGAAAAAGAAGAAGTCGAGAACAGAAAGGAAAAAGTCTAAGACAGTCTAGAAAAAGGTTACCACAGAGAAGGCAGAAACTAAGCAAAAAGAAGAGCAAACCAAATCAAAGATAGAAGAAACAAAACCAGCAGGAACAAGAAAGACAACAGATGAAGAAACAGAGGCACAACAGGTAGAAGTGTCTCTTGAGACACTAGCAAGGGAGGCAACAACCATTCTTGTTGCACTTAGTACTCCAGCCAAGCCCAAAGGAAAAAGGAAAATTCAACCATCCATGTACTTCAAGGCTCGGAAAAGCACCAGAATAAAGATGGGGAAGCCTCAAACATCTTCAAAGGATCCCATCATCATTGAAGATTCCCCTACTGCCAAACAGAAGGAATCTCTGTCCAAAACCCCCATCACCTATGAGTGAGGAAGTCCTAAGACCTCCACTTGGAAAGAAAGGATAAAACTACATGACTCTAAAGCTATCCTATAGGAGGCATGGACCACCCTACACGAGACCTGGACAAAGCTACGAGAGATTGAGAAACTTGAGAAAGAGGCAAAAGAGTAGACCAAGGAGAAAGATGAGGCAAAAGAGATACTAGAACCTAACCCACAACCTAATCTGGGCTCTTATTACAACCTTCTTGAAGAAGGAAAAATTATCCCGTAGAAATTTGCAGTCTCGGTCTTCTTTGAGCTAGAAAAAGAAAGGGTCAGAAGCCATAGGTGGATGTAGATCGAAAAATCAAAAGGGGTGGAAAACATTGGGCACATGGAAAACAATTTGAGAGAGATGGGCAAAGAATTAAGCACTGTAAGGCATATAAAAGGCATTAGGAGATTGTAATTGGAAGAAGAAAATGAAAGGTTAAAGAAATCGCTGCAAGAGAGGAAACCCCAGGTAGAAAATGGGTTATTAATCTTAAGAAGACAACAGTAGGAAAAGGAACCCTAGGCAGAAAGTGAGATATTAATAAGACAACAACAGGAAAGGGAACCCTAGGTAGAAAATGAGGTATTGATCTTAAGAAGGCAGCTATAGGAAAGGGAAGCCTAATTAGCCTGCATGGCCAGCTGGGCTATGGAGGCACTACAGTGCAGGCAGCCAGCCAAATCATATGTAGTATACCTCAAAGATTAGTGGCTCCAGTTCCAAATCAAGAATTTATCCCAGAGAGGCACCATACCTTTTCAGGATTATGGCCAATTCATGGATCTATGTGACCACAGTTCTGCTGAGGACAAAGCGAAGCTTGCAGAGTTTTATTTACACAACATGGCCCTTACTGATATGAACCTATGGGACCCCAATGTTGTGTTAGGAGACTTGCAGCTAATGGCCATGGCATCTCAGATGAACCACGAAGAGAAAAGGGCAACAGAATCCAGAAAATGATGGCAAAAGAGAAGAATGAACCTCTGATGTTAGAGTAGAACCATCAGACCCTATGGCTCTCATTTATGCACACCAACAACTTGCAGCTAATCCTCAAAGTGCGCCTAAGTACATCAATGAGCAAGCTCAGGCTATTGTGCATTTTGAAGACATGGAAAGGTTGTTTGGGGAAGATTGCATCCATGCCTGCATGAGAAGGTGGAACACACTCCCCCACAGCCTATAGATCAGGGAGTACCACTTCCCACATATAATGAGAGAAGCACTAAGAAGAGTGCCCCTATATAAGCACTCTATGCAAAGTCTAAAGGCCCATTGGATTGGTCTGAAGCTGAGTCCTCCACTGCTGCGAGGACTACTAGAAGGTACAAAGGAAGAAGAAGAAAAAAAGTAGTGGGAAAAGTTGGATGCCAAAGCTGGATTCCATGATAGGGAAGAAGATCTCATATCTGAAGTATGGAATGTCAAGGAGGCCATCAAGGCCATCAAGGATGAAGAGATAGATTAGTTTCTCAAAGGATGAGTAACACTTTCAGTAGGGGGTGATGATGAGCCCCATAAATGGGTAATTATATGGGCTCATTCTGCCTCTTAATTCGACTTAATCCACCATTCTCATTAGTTTATTGCATGTTTTTTATTATATTTATGCTAATAGAGTGAATTGGGTTAGTCATTATGCCATGAAGTCTAATGTGTGCTTTATGCAGATTTTTTGGTCAAATTTGGACAAAGTCAAAGGATTTATGAGCATTTAGCAGCCAATATTCGAGGAAAACAAGGAAGATAATTTGTAGGGGGGTGTCCCCTTCATTTATGAACACTTACCTTGAATTCTCCATTAAAAACTCATAGCACAAGTAGCCACATTAGTGCATCCAAGGGGTAGCTGAGCAAGTAAAGAAGGACTCTTGTTTATCTATAGTTTTGGGAAGATGGGATCCTTGATTTTAGGAGGGCTGTTAAAGGATTCCATTTGTATAAGTAAGGGGGCTTAGAGCCTCAGTAGGTTAGCCAATTATTAGTAGAATTTTCACACTTTTGTGCAACTCTTGTTCCGCTTAGTTTCGAGCTTCCTTTTTGAGGACGGTTTATGTAATGTGACTTTTATTTTTGATAATGGAGATGAAACAATTTTTGAGCTAGCACTAATCTCTTTCAGAGGGCTGAAGCTCTTGGGTTAGGGCCCAACCCAAGCTGCCCAACACCTCTTGCTTTGTACTTATATGGTTTTACTTCAGTTCATGAGTTAGTTTCTGTTACATAGATTCATTTTATCTTATTTAGAATAGGTTGCTTTTGATGGTTTACATAGATGCTTTTGTTTTAGTTGTTGAATGAGGTTCATACAGTGATAGGCTAAGATTCAAAAAGGCAAACAACAGGCCCTGATCTCTTTTCTCCCTTCCTGGGATCATGATTTAAGGTCATGGCACCATTGCTGCCACCAAAAACACAGTTTTGCTCTTCCATGCAATCTCTAGTGTGATGACTTGATTTGAAAGTTAATGTATTGCTTCAGATTCAGTTTTCCAAGATCATTTCCTATTTTTACAATAGATATCTTTGCATGCTTTCCTCTTCAAAGGTTATTCTTCAACATTTTTTCTTTCTAGGTCAGAAATTAGGTCACTTAGAGATATTTCTATTTTCATGATATAGCTAGTCCTTTCTTTGCTCAGTATCGGTAAGTAGATGTGAAGATCTCTTGCAGGACACCTCCGCTCATCGTAAATCCATGAAGCAGCCATCATCAACTCACTTCTCATAGATTTCCCAAGTCATTCGCAACATTTCACCAATCTGCCCTAATTTCTGCATTTTTTCATAAGCTTCCATCTTGCCATTTGAACAAATCCAACCATCCTCTTATTTCTTGATCTTCCTTAACAAGCTCCAAACACCTTAACGCACTAGTATAATCTTTAGCTACCCTTTCCCGCCATTTCTCCACCTTCAAAACCTCCAAAAATAACCCTCAGCATCCTCCTATAGATCCAACTGTAGATCCCCTGCAGCCTCTTGTAGAATTTCTTGTAAGTGATTTTTCAAAATCCGATTGCAAGGGAAGTCTTCAGAAGGGTGCTAGAGGCTTCTTAGGATTTCTACACACCTTCCTACACCCCTGAAAAAACCAGATCCACCCTCCATCGCCACCAAACCTTTGCCACAATCACAAATATATAAATTACAAGCATAATAATTTCACATAAAAACACTCAAAAACACAAAAAGATGTTTCTTCTCATTTCCTTTCAGAAGTAGCTTGAATAGATTGAATTTACCTTTTCAGTAGTCAATGGCACTCATTTCATCAATTTTCATCTCTTTTCCTGCAAAAGTAGGGTTAATTGGAAATATTAGGGTTTGCTAGGGTTTGCGTTACACTTCAGTGTTCTTTCTTTTTCTATAAGTAGAATAGTTTCTGTAGAGTTAGCTCTCTTTCATCACAGTCAAAAGATTCTTTTGGAAACTCATAGAACTTGGCTTGAGCTCCTCGTGATCTTGCACGAGCTGACCAAGTGACAACCTGCAATAAGAGCTAGTACTTGTGCATACAACACCATTGCTTCCAAGTTTGTTATGAACTACCGGGTTGATAAAAGTAAAGTGGGAAGCCCCAGGAGTTACAACATAATTGCTGCAATACTGATGCTCACCAACGTCTCTAGCCTAGACCTCTAAATATAAACATTAAGTTTCCATGCTTCCTTAGGTTAATTCAATAGATTTTAATGGTTGATCTTTGAATTAGGTTTCAATTACAAGGCCCTACTGCTATTAACTAAAATAAATCCTACATGCAGCTATATGAGAAAGGAAATATTTGTCTTTGATGAAAGTTAACACAAATTAATAGAGAGAAATTTTTTCAAAACAATCAACATCAATCAAAATGGAAAACATGAAAGAGAATTCCTTCCAAACCAATGATGCAACGATTCAATCAAGAAAAAGATGGGAAATGTGATCTATGCCTGAAAAGAGACGCCCAAACACAAAAATGAAACTTTTCAAACTTGTTAAATGGGAATCAAAGCAACAAAAGGACTAATCAAATGAAATGCAAGGAGAAAATTTGACTATATACTTGGCTTGCTAAGCACGTAACCAAGTGAATGGGCAAAGATCTAGATGCCCTAGGGTTGTACACCATCCAAGAGCTCAAGAAACCAAATGAAGAAAATGCAAATCAACCAATCATACAAACCAGGCTAAAAGAGCTTTCCAGCTAGGGAGAACACTGTCAAAACAAGTTGAGAGACAAAAATCAGAAGGGCAAGACACATAGGCTATGATCTAGGGTAAACCCCAATCTTCAACTACAGGAATCGGTGCAACTCCTAGAAAAATAAATGCACTGACTTAGGATTCAAGGAAAAAATAAAAAATTTCAAAGGCTAAGACCAGACTTGCCACTGTAAATTTCAAGATCAGAGAAGTAAACAAGGCAAAGCAGAGAACACTAAAGGGAAATGGTGATGCTATAAAAGTTCACACAAAACCATAAAATGACAATCAATCAAACAGAAGGATTGGCTCCCCCGTATGGTCACCAATTTGTGGTGCAGGTAAATTCTCAGTGCAGACACAAAAAATTCCTCTAGCCTGAGACAATGGGTCTAGCCACAAACAAATAATATATGGAAAATATCCTTAAGCTATAATCAATTAAGAGGGCCTACCTCTTAAAACGCTATTCCACTTGGTGATGTTCCTTCTTCCTCACTCCATCTATCTTCTGTTTCCTTCCTTCGAATACCTGAAACAAGCAAACAACAACAACAACAAACGTGATAACATACAATATTGTATTCATCCTACTTAATAGGTCGAGGAACATTAAGCCATAAAGATGTAAAATGACACTTCATGTAGGAAATTAATCAATAGTTGCATTTATATAAATCAGAAAGAGATTACAACCGATGCTTTGATGTTGTTGGTCTCCTCTGACATATCTAGGTTCCCACACTTCTACTATCACTTCATAGATAGCCCCAAAAATATAAGTTTTAATACCTCTTTCCCTCTAGTCTCAATCCAAACCAAAATCACACTATTCTCCCTCAAACATACACTAGAAAGCTACAAGGTATAGATGACTTATTAATTATTCAAACATGCTCCAAAACTCCAACTAGCTTTTGCTTGGGAAAATGAGAGGTTTATATAGCTTATATGGATGGGAGATGGTTCCTTTCATCATGGGAGAAGTTCTTATCTCTTGTGGTTGTTCCATCCTAATAGGGGAAAGGAGCCCAAACTGACTTCCTCGGCTCTATCTGGCCCAACCATCTACTAGACTTCCATTACGAAGCTTCTAGACATGGAGGCTTCGACTCCTTATTTAAAAAACTTTCTAAAAGAGGATCGATGTGAATGGAAAAGGGCTCAGTTGCTCCGAACAACGTGAGGGATAGTTTTAACCTCTGCAAATTGGCATGAAGGGAAAACTGGTCAGTAGCGTGGTCTTGTAAACTGGGATAGAAGGAAGATACCTGGGAAATGATGCAAAGGGGAATTATTCTGCTCATGAAGAGGGACATACTGGGAGTTTCTTCATGATGGGAAAGCATGCCAGGTACACTGTAGAGGTCCTCTAGGATCGTAGATGGAGAGTATAGGGACAGTGACAAAACATTGTGTAATAGTTAGTAATAAAATTCGTTGAATATTAGGCTGCTCCCAAGAAACTTCTAACTTCTGTTATAAAATTAGGCTTGGGATAATTTACAATAACTTCTACTTTCGAGGGATCTATCCTCAATTTTCTAACCCTCTAAAATATAGTCCAAATATACTAAAGATGTTTTACCGAACTCAGATTTTGACATGTTTAAGTACAATTTCTCCCTTTTCAGTACATTTAATACTTTCTTAACATGCTTGACATGATATTTCCAAGTTCTACTAAAAATAAGAATGTCATCTAGGTAGACTATAACAAAATCACCAATGAATGGTTTGAACACATCGTTCATTCATCACCTGTATAAAAGTAGCACTATCATTACAAATCCCAAAAGGCATGACTAACTACTCAAATAATCCTTGTTTTGTTTAAAAGCAATTTTCCACACATCACCTTCAAAAGTTCTTATTGATGATAACCACTTCTTATGTCTTAGTGAAATAAGTTTCATTATTTAATTGATCTAATAAGTCATTGATGTGCAGAAGAGCATAATGATTATTCATTGTGATTTTACTCAATGCTAAAAAATATACGCACATCGTCCATGTACCAATACAATAGGTGACCTGCATGGAGATGTACATGGTTCGATGACTTCTTTATTGAGCAATTTTTGAACTTGCCTCTTGATGTTTGCATTCTCCAACATTAACAACCTAAGGATGAGAGAAATTGAGAGAACCTAAGGAACAACCAAGTTTAAGAGATGATATGCAAATTATGTGACGGTCGAGGGGAGAGTACTCAACATGTTTCCGAAGTGTTGAAGGATGAATGCATGGGGCTGCTATGTATGTTGCAATGAGTATGATTTGCTGAAGACTGAGCGAGGTGTATGAGGATGTTTAACATCCTGCTAGAGGGAGGTTAGATTGAGAAAAGGAAAAAGATTTAAAATGGATGAGAACATAAGGCCAAGTTGGTGATTTCGGGGCTAAAACAAGGCAGAGTGAGTGCCAACAACATAAAATATCAACTTCCTTATTAAGTGTAGGTTGTTTCCTCCCATAAGTTAGTTTTTGTACAATCCTAGAGTTGGTGCTTCTGTTAAGCTGAACAGGTGTCTACAAAGAAGGGAGTTGGTGCTTCCTATGAGTAGTGGCTCACAAACAAATTGATGTAATAGAGTAGGAACTTATTTTTACATCATAAAATAAAGATTGATTTTTTTCCCTTTTGGGTTTCCATGTTAAAATCCTCTCTATAAGATGTGTATGCCGCTCATGGTGATGCGTCATGTGTTGTTTTATATTTCTACTACATGACATGTTGTTGATGGTCACATGAATGAATCATGATAGACAAGATAAAAGAGAAAATAAAGATTGACATTAAAATTTGAAATTAGCCTTGATACCGATTCAACATCCCCCTGTTGCCGCTCTCCTACCCCTCCTCCCCCTTCTTAGTATTAACATTTTTTCCAATAGGTGGAGATGATAACATTTCTCCCAACCACCCAAGATAAAGCCAATTAACATTCTTAATATGCACTCAAATATTTTATTTATGACCAACACAATTGTTTTTGTTATTAATATTATTTTTCTAATTACATGTTTCAATTCCATCTAAGAAGTGAAGAAGTTACAAATATCCTTCATATTATAAAATAAAATATAATTATAATAAGGTATCTTTTACTTTCAACGTTTAATTTAAGTTAAAAAACAAATCCTAATATTAACACAATGAGAAACTTTCCATGTTTGTTTTTTATCTAGATGTTCTACACTATTGTGAAATTTGACCTTAAACCTCTATTAAATGTTTAAAATATAAACATAATTTGATTAAATTAAGTAAGAATAGACTCCATGATATTATATTTAAAAAGAGAATTAACAATCATAAACTCAAAAGTGGTTAGGATAGAGATTATGAAGCTTGGTTTAAATATTAACCCATGAAGAAAGACAATGAAAATTACAATATCAATAATATTAACATTTTACTAAGATTTAAATATAAACCTTAAATTGATATTGAAATTATTAATAAAATAACATTGAAATATTACAAATTCCTTAGCTATCGATCCTACTTTCTCTAATTAAAACTATTTTCCAACATGATGACCCAAAAATAATATTATTAAAACAAAAAGCAATGTCTACAATATCTATAAATATTTTTCAAAATGACCATAAAACACATTGAAATGTGTGAATTTATAAACTTTATAACAAACTAAGTTAAAATTTAGCCTTATTTTATTTTCACATGTATCTTTATAATAAAATTCTTATCCAATCATCACAATATATGGAGAAGATATTTCGCAAGATGCATTATATGGTAGGGAAAGTATTTTTGTCACAATGCAATGTAATACATGGAAAACAAGTTTATGTATGACACATCAAAGAGGAGAAAACTTAGCATCACATAGAAAGAAAAATTAAAGTGGCATGATGTATCACATGATGATAAACATTCTAGCAATGTGATATATTGTGAAGATGGACATCCCTTGGAAATGTGAAATGGTGCAACAAAAGGAAAATTAATGCAATATGGTGTTTCACAAGTAAAAACACATTGGGAACAAAATTTCATAAAGGGAGAAACAATTGGAAGATGTGACATTGAAATTTTGGCCAAGTTTTCTAGAAAAATTACAAGTCTTTGAAGTTCTTTGTCTTTGAAGTTCTTTCTTGTTGCTAAGATAATACCTTTGAGGAAACATGACACATCACATGAACAAGAGATTTGGATCCATGTGACATATTACAAGGAATATAACTTTTGCAAGATGTGATATGTTACATGAGAAACAAGGCGAGGTATGATATGTTACAAGATTAAAAACTTATTGAGGATGCAAAACATCACAAAGATAAAACTTTTAAATCACACCGTGTAATGTCACAAGGAAAACAAGATGATGTGTGCAATGTCCATTTCATCAATATGTTACAATCATTTGTCACAACCCTTGAATTTTAAGATTTTCGTGTGTACATCAAGGATGAGAACAACCAAGCCTTGGACAAGAAATAAATCATTGACATTATCTCCAAACTGTAGGATTTTCTTCCATATTGATACCTCACATATAACTTAAAGCTACTCACTCTCTAATTTTTTGATGAGTTAAAGGTCATCTTGTAATTGGGTTTGAAATTCCTTGAATGACTGGTATTTGTGGGTTGAAGGTTCTAAGTGAGAAGAAAGGCTAGATATTTCATCAATCCTAAAATTCGTTCTAGATGATTTGTAGGAAATAATCATATTCATGATGATTCTAGACAACATAATGGAGACATTTTCCATGTAATTGACAAATATTTAATCCCATCATTGAGAAAAAAACTTATCTAGAAAGTGAAGGGTGTGGCAAGTGGTATACAATTTCAAAAACTATAATATTTTTCGACTACTACATATGAGTTAAAACAACTAACGCTTTGCTACGACAATATGGATAAAATAAGTTGGATTGTCAGATTTTATTTTGGAATTTTTAAATTTCTTTTTAAAGCTCCAAAAAATATCGAATAACGAACACATTTATGTTTTGTGTCAGATATCTGATAGAATTACCTATATCTGACATCTTCTAATTACGTTAGATACCCAATGTGTATGCAATGCTCGTTGGATTTCCAAAGTTGGACTAGGTCAGTCATAACATTGCCAGAATATTGACGTTGGACATGGTCAATTTTTTTGACCATTATACAACGTCCCTCCGTGATCTTTGGAAGTTGAAAATCTGACGAAAAAAATTATATATAACAGTTATTTTTTTGTTCAAAATAATTTGTTAATTACATTACAAATAGTTAAATTGTATTTATGTTTCGAAGATAATCAATATTGAAAGTTTGGTAATGAAAAATGGGTGATGGAAATGTTTTGCCCTTGTACCAAACATAGGGCTACAAGAAGAGGATGCTTTTAATAAAAAAGACCTAACAAAATTGTAGAGAATTTGGACACCTTGAAGGCGGGCATCAATATCATCCCTTCGTAAGTTATTCATTATATGTCATTATATTGCATTTTGCTTTTTTATAAATTAGGGTTTTATGGTTTAAGTGGTTTAGGGTTAAGGGTTAAGGGGCTAGGTCGGCTCAAGGATTAATAATTTAGGGGCTTAGGGATAAGGGGTTATTGGTTAAGGTTTTAGGTTTAGGGATTAAAGGCTCAAGGGTTAGGGGTTTTAGGGCTAATTAGGAGGAATGGAGTTAAAATGTTAAGGATTAGGGGGATAAGATCTAAGGGGTTAGGGATTGAAGGGTTAGGGGTTTATGGTTTATAGGTTACCTATAGATGGGCTATATGTGTGTGTGTGTGTATGATTTATTTTTTAAAATTTATTTGTATAATTGAGATTTATAACTTTTTATAAATATTGAATTTGAAACAATATCAACCAAAAAAATTACCTAAAATGTATCACAAAATTACGTTTTTAAAGATTTTAAAATATTCAAATTATAAAAAGTTTAGCTTCAAATTAAAATTTAGGGTTAGTGGTTAATAGGTTAAGGGGTTAGGGGTTAATAACTTAGGTTTTAAGTTAGGTTTAGGGAGTTTAGGGCCTAGGGGATTTAAAGGTTAGTGGGGTTTTAGGGAGTAGGGGTTTTGGGTTTATGGTTTAAGGGGTTTAGCGTTAGATATTAAGGTATTAGGTGACATGTAAGGGGTTAATAGTTTAGGGGTTTAGGGGGATGTAAGGGATTATTTCTTAAGGGTTTAGGGTTGAATGATTTAGGTGTTAAGGGATAAGAGCTTAGGGTTTAGGTGTTTAAGATCTTAACTAGGGGGGATGGGGTAAAGGTGTTAAGTATTAGTGGGGTTATAAGGTCTAAGGGCTTAGGGGTTAGGCTAGATTAAAGGGTTAAGATCGGTTAATGTTTTAGAGTTTAGGGGTGAGTTAATTGTTAGGGATTAGAAGGAAAGTTTCCATCCACTTAACAAATCAAAGAAGAATATGACATAATGATGAAGGAAAAATAAGAATACATTATTTTTTTTGGTTCTGACTATATATCTAACAAAGTGTCTCTCTTTCTACAAGTCAAGAAAAGTAATGTTTTTCCTAATTTTTCTAAACATATTCCATAAACATATTAATAAATTGCACAAGGTTCATAATTGATTTGTTGTTTTTGTTTCTCACTCTCAGCCAAGTTGATTTCTCCATCTAGACTACCAACTCCTAAGTGCCACTAATGCTTGGATTCTAATAACCTCTTAACCCCTAAACTCTAATCCCTCAGCTTTGAAATCCTTATCGATTAAACCATGGTATCTAACTAGTTGGTTCGGGGAAAGTTTCCATCTACACCAAACTTGTGGTCTCTAAGTGAAATCAAGAAAGAATATGACATAATGATGAAGGGAAAATAAGAACAAGTTTTTTTTTCTAGTTTTAAGTATATATCTCACAAAGTGTCTCTCTTTCTACATGTCAAGAGAACTAACAATTTTCCTATATTGTTTTCAACATATTCATAAACATATTGATAAATTGCACAAGCTTCATCATTGATTTGTTGTCTTTGTTTCTCACTCTCACCTAAGATGTATTTGTCATTGTCTTTGCTAACTTTGTTTCCTATATTATATTTTTTAACATTTGTATTGTATAAATTTTTGTTATATACACTAATGTTACTTGATTGTTTGTAATTATAAAAAAGTAGTGCCCTAGGGAACTGCCTATGGATCAAGATGATGTGGTTGTTATATAGTGTTTGTTCATGAACCTGGAGCGAATAGTGAAGATCAAGACAATGATCCTATGGAAGAAGAACATGATGCTAATAACACAATTGATGAAGAGGGGAAAATATTGATCCATGAGACATTTAGTAATGTTGGAATGGATGATGATGATGACCAACTAGATGGTGTTTTTGATAGACATCTAATTGAGAAGGTAACTTAACCTTTTTATGAAGGCTCCAAAACAATTCTTCTCTCTACAATATTGCTAATGATGAACTTAAAGGTTATGAATGGTTTTTCAGACACTTGTGTCACATAACTCCTAAGGTATGTAATACATTTTTTGACATTTAGTACATGATGATAAAGGTTTTTTTATCCCTCTATATTTTGGTAGATGATCATATGTAAAATCTATGCAATATGTATGATTAATATTCTTTACATTATTTAGTATTGATTTTTTAATTATGTTATTATTTATTAAGTAAATTTCTATTACCATTGTCAAATATTTTACATCGAGATTTACATGCCAATATGTTAAATATTTGAATGGAGTATCAAGCTATTCATGAATGTCTTGATGATCATATTATGTGTAATGGTGAACAAGCGTTGAAAGAAGAATTCCAAAAATGTTAAATTAGTAGATATCAAACCGATCAAGCAACATAAAATGTTCTTTGCAAGGTTATTCATTATATTTCCATAATTTCATGTTTGCAATAGTTGTTTAGGCACAAAAGCACAACACAGTTTATGTATTACCATACAAAGAACATAAAGATGGTGTTCTTTGAATTCTTTTAGATGGATATGCATTTAAGAAGATATAGGACATATGACCACATTTTAAAGACGAAGCTCATAATGTTAGGCTTTCATTGGCAGTGGATGGTGTTAATCCATTTGGAGAGCTCAAATCTATTTACTCAACGTGGCTAGTTTTTGTTATAAAAAATAACATTCCTCCATGGATGTCAATAAAGAGGGAGCATGTAATGTTGGCAATGATTGTTCTAGGTATTTTTTTAGAATAAAATTTTCAACATGGTAACATCCCATTTGTCTTGTTTGTTTCATAAATATGTCTTATATGTTTGATACTTTTTAATTTATTGATATATGTAGTAATTAGGTATTGTATGTTCAATCGATTAGGTAAGTACCAATTCAAAGATATGAATGTATATATCGAGCCTCCTATCAGTGAGTTACTAGAGTTATGGAAGGGTATCACTATGTATGATAAATCTATACCAATTGGTGCGCAAAGGGAATTTCAATTCCATGCAATGCTTGCATGGAAAATTCACAATGCCCCAGGGCTAACACATTTCTCTGGTATGTTATAATGTTGCAATGCACTTTAATAGTGTTTTATATTTTGAATTTCATTCCATGCATCATTTTTAAATATTTTACTTCAAATAATTGGTATATAATTTAATCCATCTCTTGCAGGTCTTCAAAAAAGGGTAAATTTGCATGTCTAGTTTGGGGTCCTAAGATTCTATGTTCTATAAGTTTAGGAAAGGAGGAGTTAGATGAGTATAGGCACTTCTCTCTAAGAACCATAGGTATCGAAGTACCGAAAAAACATATTTTCAATGAGAAATAAGAGGTTGGATTAAAACCACAGAGAATGACACCTCATTTATGGCAATTGCAATATAATAGAATAAATAGTCAAGGTATCGATTGAACAATTGTCTATGTATCATACATGAAATGTTTGGAATATTTTATATTTTTATTACATTTTGTTTATTGTACTAATTGACAAGCGTTGTTGTAATATGTTTACTTATGCTTCACCTTGAATGTCATGACCATGAAGGAAGTAATAATGGAGTGCTTCCACAAGCAATGAAAAGTTATCTCGTACAATTCAGTAAGATTCCCTACTACGAGAACCTAGAAATTGTTCATTTTTTTTATACAATGCACCTTGGGAAGAATGTAACAAAAACATTATGGTGAATCTTAGATGGAAGGAGCGAAAGAGAAAAAAATTGTCAATATTTGTAATGACATTAAGCAGGCCAATCATTCAATGCAAAGTGTGATTCATTCAAGTAGCGATGGAGACCAAAATATAAGTGCCCTTCCATGGTTATTGACAAAGTAGAAAAGCAAGGATATAAAAGAGGTCATTGAAAAATTAAAGTTCCCCCTACATTTTATTCAAACATAAATAATGTCCTAGCAAAGAAAGGTGAATTAGGTGCAGTAAAAACTCATGAATGACATACCTTGATTAAGGTAATTATTTTGGTGTATATATTTGTATATTAGTTAAATATCTTGTTAGTATTATTTTTCTACTAAGGAATAAATAATGTTTCAATTTTTTTTTTACTGTACATTCTACATCTATCTCTCCTAGACAACTTTGAAAACAATGTCAAATAGGTTATAAATTGACTTGGAAAATACATGAGGTAAGTGGAAATTTATATGCAAAGTGTAAAATAATTTTTTCAATTTATTGTGCAACTTTTATTTGATAACATGTGTTTTACTTGGTCCACATGGGGTAGCTCAAGCGACAATGGCCGTGGAAATGAAGTCTCACCGAACCGTAAGTCTTGGGTTCAAATCTTGGGCTACCCTGCCCCTGTTGAGGGGTACTTAATGGACATGTAAATCGGAGAGTCCCACCCCATCCTACAAAAAAAAAAAAACATGTGTTTTACTTGTAATGTACTTATATATAATTTTCTGTTGAAACCTATGATTTGCTTTCATTGATGGTAAATGGTTGTCATCTAAAGAAATTGATAAAGGATAAATAAAGTATTGGAGAAGATAAATTCCTTGACTATTGTGTGAAATGAAAAGCATCTGCCTCTAAAATCTTTCAATGCACACGAACTCTACCTCCTACTCCTAGTTGAGGAGATTAAAAAGTGTGGACCTATACACACAAGGTCAACGTGGATGGTTGAGAGGCACTTAAAATCATTGAAGGCTTAAGTTAGATAAAGAGCATGTCTTGAGGGTTCTATGGCAAAGGGATATATGGTATATAAAACCATGGTTTATATTACTTAATATATTCCTAAATTCATTGCAAATATTAATGTGGATCACATTTGGAATTTCAACTCCATCAACAAATTTGAAGGGGAGCACCTATTAGAGAAGGGTAGAATGAGGAAAGTGACATATAAGTAAATGGTGGAGATTTATAACACATTTGTTTTTTTATATTTTTTTTATTTTTAAGTACATCATCCTTGTTTTATTTTTAGTCTTCCTAAATAATCCATTATTATGAAGGTATACCACGGTAACTAATTATATGTGAATAAATTTATCTTAATACAACTAGGTGAGAATGGGATGCAATACATTTATACATTAAAACCAATATTGTTTGGATGAAGGTATGGATTGAATGATGTAAACAATCTAATGATGGTAACTTACCATGGCATGGTGTGGTTACATTGGTAAAAAAAGATGAACATGCAATAGCTACAATTCTTACATAGAGGGAAATTGGTTTAACAAATGTTTTAAAAGATAAACAGGAAAACATATCCACCCATATTATTTATATATTTATAATATTATATTGATGTATATGGTGTGTTTTTTTCTTGATTTACATAATTTCTAGGTATAAATATGTTTATCAATTCACAATGCATTTTTTATGTGTCTGACATATTGTAGTTGAAACACTATGGTGCAATGGATACAAGTTTCCCATTAAAAAGTTGGATAAAAAGATGAAAACTTCTGGTAGTGGGATTATTGCAGTATTTCAGGTTACTAATGTTACCTCTAGAAGTGACAAACATCCTACAATCTTTGAAAATTGATATGATGGGTATTTGGAATATATACTTGAGTGTGACTTTAAATCCTTTAAAATAGTTATGTTGGACATCAAATGGTACAATCTACGAATGAACGAACGTGATCCTGATAGAACTGTTATTGAGTCTGCTAATGCATTTACCATGATTAATATAAGGAATATTAAGCTAGGATCAAATCCCTGTGTTCTTCCAAGCCAATGTGAACATGTATTTTACTATGATGTTCTAGGTAGAGGCGGTTGGTCATATGTTGTTAGATACGATCCAAGGGGAAGGCCGATAAAGTATAATGTAGTGAATGAAGATGATATAGAGGAGCATATAGTTCATGTTTCAAAGTAAGATTTTGAATAAGTTCAAGAAGATGTTAATTGAGACAGTGTTCTGGAGGAAGATGATATCAACAATGTACTATCAGGTGAAGAACTTAAAGAAGTCTAACCAAACATAGCAGACAATGTTCCTAATGATGATATATACGATGATATGATTGGAAATCATGACATTGATGCTGATCCTGATATGGACAATCCTTTCAACATCAATTTTGAACTGGATGACACAAATGCTGACTTGGATCAAGAATAAGATTAATGATATCAAAATGTTGAAATGTATGAGGTATGTGTTGATATGTTTTCAGTTGATTTGTCCTTTTCATTTACTTGAATTCTTAGTTTGTAGCTATGCATGAATTTTACTATATTGTTTTCAAATATCTTATTAGGTATTGGGGAATTGAGAGTGATGTGAGGAGGGGGGATGGTCCATATTAGCTTCCACCTTCACGTGGTTGGCCTTTTTCAGTAGAGAATATATTATTCTTGAAACCAAGAGAAGTTCATTCAGGCTTATACCATCAAATCCAATTGATTAAGTACCCTTCGTTAAAGCACCTTAATTTTCTATTGGGAGGTCATGTGTTGAATTCCCTCCATGATCTCGGGGTTATTTAAATGTTCAATTCAATTAACACTTACAAATCAGTGGAAATTATGCTTTCATTAATTGACTCCGCATAGATGGGGTTGTGAATGGGGCTAACGTTGTTTTTTTTGTGCTTGTATGTACTAAAATTTGACATGGTTATAATATATGCATGCATTGATAGTATGGGAGGGTTTCGAGACTCAAATAAGACCACACAAAGAAATTAACAATCAGGTGACAAAAATATAACATAAATGTCAAGGAGATGAAATTATTTATTATTATTATTTTTTTTTAAATTGGAAATGCACTTTTTACTTGAACACAACATTATGCTACGCAGAGGAGGAGAGTAGGAGGGTGATTTTGGAGCTAGGGTTACATGTTAGTAGAGTTCGTTCTCCATGGAAGGCCATAGAGGAGGGAGCTCCACTCCCTCCTACAAGCAGGTAGTAGCTAGCAGAGGAAAAAAACCAATAGAAGAGGATAGAGATCCTTTAGCTGAAAAACAAAGAAACAAAGAAAGAGAGCAAGAGGGCTTTGAATCCAAGGAGAATAAAAACAATAAAGAAAGCAAGGAAGCAGACAAGGAACATGACACAAAAGACAAAACTCAAAGGGGACCATGCAAACCCAAGACTACTATCACTCCTAGATTAGTTTTGAATGATCCTGCTCTGCAAGAGCATAGGGACCACATGTAGACTTATGCAATCATTTGCCAGTTCATGGGTTTATGGCCCACTGAAAAAGCATTACAATCTTGGATTAAATGCCACTGGAAACTAAAAGGAGGCATAGAACTACATCTTGGGTCAAAGGGATTCTTTACTGTAGTCTTTGCAAACATTGAAGATAAGGATAGAGTATTTGAAGGAGGGCCCTACTTTTATGTAGCAGTAGGCTTGTATATGAGACCTTGGATCATGAATTTTGTCCCAGAACATGAAACTTTTACCTCGGTCCCGGTCTGGGTAAGACTCTACTCTCTACCTTTAGATTACTGGCATCTGGAATCCCTTTCTGCCATAGGAAATAAGTTAGGACGTTTTGTCAAAGTTTCTAAGGCCACCAGAGGAGGAAAATACACATCCTTTGCAAGAATATGTGTGGAGATGGATCTTTCTGGAGCTCTGCTGGATGAGGTCATACTAGAAGTGTTTGATGAAGAATGGGTACAAACAGTGGATTATGAGCACATCCCATTCAGATGTCATAAATGTCATGAATATGGGCATCTATTCAGAGATTTCCCTCTCAGTAAGACTAAAAATAATAGTAAAACCAACACCATGAAAGACACTGAAAGCTTTCACAAAGCAGTCCAAAAAGGAAAAGGGAGCAAGAGGGGATCGAAGAAACATCAAAATGAAAGGTGACAAACTAGTCAAAACAAGTTTCAAACATTAGAAGAGGAAGAGGAGATAACGAAAGCAGAGCAGGCCAAGGGAGACACTCTAGTGAATGAGGAGAATAAAGAAGAGGATGAGCAAACACAAACCATTAACAAATAGAAAGAAGAAATGATGAGTGACACAGATTTGGAGATGGATTTGGAAATGACCCAAAGTGAGATGGAAATGGAAGATAACAAACTTCAGGAGATTCTTGAGAAAGAGAATCTAGATCTAGAAGGATTCCTGAACCAAGGAACTAGGGAGGGAGTGGATTCATTGCCTCCAGAGGAGTTCAATAGAGTTCAACAACTGTTCTTATGGAAAACCAAGACCACAGGGCTGGAAAAGCAAGGGACTCATAAAAGGCAGAGCAGTGAAGGTGTGAAAGATTTGAAAACCACATCGGGCTTGGCACCCAGATACCCAGGAAAGAAAAGAGGCAGGAAAAAGTAGAATGAGTTTTTGTTGGAGTGTGGAAAGCTAATGATAGACTCCGGTAAGATGAAAGACCTATCTAGCTACTCCTTTACAAATCTTTAATAATGAAGTTCACTTCTTGGAATGTTAGAGGCCTAGGAAGTAATAGAAAACAAAGGTTACTTAGTAATAGAATGAAACAAGCAACACTAGATGTAATATTCATCCAAGAAACTAAATGTTCCATTCATAAAATAAAAGAGATTCACAGTAAATGGCTCAATAAATTTGAGTTTCTGGAAGTCAAAGCAAAGAATAAAATAGGTGGCATTCTCACACTTTGGAACCCCCAAAAAATTGACATTATAGTTTCAGAGGTAGCTAGGGATTATCTTTCAGTGGTCATATAGCCAGTGGGAGATAAGGAAGCCTACCTAGTAACGAACGTGTATGGTCCCCAAAGATTGGATGGCAAACTCAAGCTTTTAGACTCCCTGCAGGGTCTCAGGGAAAGACATGCAAACATCCCTTGGATCTTGGGGGGTGATTTCAATATGATCAAACCTTTGTTGGAGAAAAAGCGGGGCACTCGAACTCTAAATAAAGATTCCTGTGCTTTTCTTTCTTTCATAGACAATATGAAGTTAGTGGATATTGGTATGAGTAATGGTACCTTTACTTGGAACAATAAAAGAGGAGGAGAGTCTCAGGTGGCTTCCAAATTAGATAGATTCATCATCTCAGAGGATATTATGCTCAAGGACAAGGACATGGTTGCAAGAGTTCTCCCCTTTGGAGGCTCTGATCACTGGCTCGTGCAACTGGAAATGCAAGGCATTGGCACCCCCAAGAATAGACCTTTCAAATTTGAAAAACTCTAGCTTTCCCACCCAGATTTCTCCAACAACATAGCCATTTGGTGGGCTGAAGAATTAAACATTCAAGGCACAAGCATGTTCCTACTCCAAAAAAGACTAAAACATATCAAACTCAGGCTCAAGGAGTGGAACAAGAAGGAGTTTGGTAATATTTTTGAAGGAAAAAAATCTGTTGAAGGAAAAATTTAGGAACTCAATCAAACCCTTATTAGGGAGGGTTTTGACAAGGTTAGAAATGAGCAGGAAACCAAGTATCAACAAGAATGGGAGAACTTCTGTAAACAAGAGGAGATTTTTTGGAGCCAAAAATCTAGAGTGTAATGGCTAAAATAAGGAGAAAAAAATACCAGATTTTTCCATAGATCCACTGTGGCGAACAGAGCTCACAACAAGATCTCTTCTATCAAGGATGAAGGAGGTAATCTTCTTCATTCTCATGAAGAAATAGAAGCAGTACTGGTTCAGAACTTTCATGTTATTGCTCAGGAATCCTGTTCAGATAGGGAACAATCTATTAGGGTTATATCAAGACATATTCCAAAGCTGGTTTCCAATGAGGACAATTTCAACCTTAATAGACCAGTATCAGAAGATGAGATCAGTGATATCCTAAAAGAAATGCAAAATGGTAAGGCACTAGGTCCAGATGGTTTCAATGTTGATTTCTTCAAAGCTTGCTGGAATATTGTTAAACAGGATGTTCTGAATGTAGTGGCTGACTCTACGAGTACCATCTTTATTGCCTTGATCCCTAAACAAGATTCAACTCTAACTCCTAACAAGTTCAGACCCATTTCCCTGTGCAATGTGGTCTACAAGATAATATCCAAGGTTGTGGCCAATAGAATCAAACCTCTTCTCCCCACCCTGGTGTCAGGGGAACAATCTGGATATGTGGAAGGCAGACAAATCCTCGATAATATTATTTAAGCTCATGAGGTGGAGCACTCACTAACAAGCAAGAGGAAAGCTGGAATGATCATGCAATTGGACATAGCCAAAGCTTATGATAACTTGAATTGGAACTATATCAGAAAAATTCTCATGGCTTTTGGGTTTGATCACAATTGGATCAGATGGGTAATGGCCCTTGTAACGTCTCCTAGTTTTTCAATTCTTGATAATGGTTCTCCTTCAGAGACTTTCATTCCTTCAAGAGGCCTCAGACAAGGAACTCTCTCCCTTTCTCTTCATTCTCATGATGGAAGGGTTGGGTAGATCTATCAGGCATGCTAAAGAAGCTGGTAAAGTCAAAGGTCTCCAACTTATTGAAGATGGTCAAGCCTTAACACATCAACAATTTGTGGATGATACCATGCTGCAAGGCATCCCCACGGTCAAAGAATCTCTAGCTTACAAGCAAATTCTGAGAGACTTCACCATGGCTTCAGGTATGGAAGTTAATCTCTCCAAATCTAAGATTTTTTCCTTCAATACTCACATTGCTATTCAGAGAAATATTTCAAGAATTTTAGGCTTTCAAAGGGAGATCTTCCCTTCAAAATATTTGGGAATCCCTCTCCGGCCAAGCCTTTTCACAAGAGCATCTGGGAGCCAGTGATTAGTAAAATGAAAGATAAGATTAGGAAATGGACTTTCAGAGCTTTAAATTTGGTTGGAAGGTTGGTGTTAACCAAGGTTGTCCTTCAATCAATTCAAGTCTTCATGCTATCAGCTCTCCTAGCCCCCAAAGGTGTTCTGCAGCAATTTAGAAATGTGCAAAGAGACTTTCTTTGGGGTAAGGGGGAAGAAAGAAAGAAATGGGCCTTGGTAGCATGGGAAAAAATCTGCAAACCCAAAAATTATGGAGGACTCGATCTAGATGATCTTGAGATTCTAAGTAAGGCTTTAGGAGCTAAATTATGGTGGATATGGGTTAAAGATCCTGAGGCACAATGGGAAAAGATATGGAAAGAAAAATATGCACACATGTGTCAAAACAAAGATCTAGTAAGAATGTCAGGATACAATAAGGGCTCTCACATCTGGAACAATGCCTGGGATAATAGGGGCTTAGTCCAAGGAAACAACTTCTGGGAAATCAGAGAAGGAAACCTTGCCTTATTCTGGGAGGACAGATGGCATCAAGAACCTATTTTGTTAAAGGAATACTTGAGGTATCTCAAGAAGGATACAGATACTAAAGGTTTATCTAAGACTTTTGGGTCCATACCAACAATAGTGGAAAATGGAGAACCTGGAGGAACTTTGAGTTCAGGGATGAAAATCCTCTGAAGGCTAAAGCAGAGACTCTAACAAATATGTTAAAGCAAAGGAAGATTTTGAAATCAGGGGAGCAAGATCAGCTAAGATGGGGCAACAAAAGTGAGGGTACCTTTAATCTCAAAGAAGCAAAACTCATTCTCCTTGACCTCAACTCACAAGCTCCATATAAGACTTTGCAAGACCAATGGAGGCATCAAGGATGGATGAAGATTAAACTCTTCATGTGGCTGGTTCAGCATAATAGAATCCTGACCTGGGATAATATCAGGAAGAGGGGTGTCCTGGGGCCTTCCAGATGTCAGCTATGTGAAGCCCAAGAGGAAACTATGGAGCCCCTTCTCAATAATTGCATCTCAACCTCCAGTTTATGGGATTCTTTTGCCACCATTTTCCAACATACTGATAGGGACAAAGACAGCATCATCAATACCCTAAACAGATGGAGAAGAATCTTTTCAAACAATGAGATTCTTGGCTCAGCATGGGCAATCATGCCAAGTTTCATCATTTGGAATGTCTAAAAAGAAAGGAACAATAGAATTTTCAAGAATGAGAAGAGGTCATTCCAAAGCCTTTTTAAGCAGATCTTAAAACAAATCAAGGAAATGGTTGGCACTATTGTGCAAAATCTCCCCAAGAACCCTCCTTCTGCTGCAGATTTGAAAACTCTTGGTGATCTGGATTTGCAGGGACTTATTCCTCAGGGATGGGATAGGAAAGTTATCTCACTAGTCTCTGAGCAAGAGTTCTGGCATCCTCCCCCCAAGGGATTTTTTAAATTCA
>APFE030069567.1:59178-61678 GCA_000404065.3 Pinus taeda | reverse complement strand
ATTTATCATAGTGGGATCTAATCTTGACTTGGATAGTGTCCCAATACAAATCACCAAGGTGTTGGATCGTCAATATGCCATTATTATTATCACTTTTGAACACTTATCCCACCCATTTCCACTAATCTTCATAATGTCATTTATTATAATTTATTACATAACTCCATTTTATGATGATTTATGCTCTTATATTATTTATTCTCGTTTATTTCTAATAAATTGATGATTATGAATTATTTTATCAATGATAGTTCTATTAAGTTGGTTATAACCTTATTCACCATTTTTAGCCTCCAAGGTAACTTCCAGATTGAACATTTGATTTTTAAATCTGCCAACTCAGAAATTCGCTGGTTTAAGGAGTGACAGTTTTGCGGTTGAGATTCTGAGCAAATGAAGACGAATTTGAGAAATCCGGAACATGGGTTTTGTCCAGAACTGGCCCAATTAACTACTTGAAAATGGTTTGCCCAAATTTGGCTTGTACTGGGAGAAACGCAGGGTTCTTTGAGCACGATTTTCTCAGATTTACAGTTGTGGCCGTCCTCCAAATCTTAGCTGCAAACCCAAATTCGTCTTGCTTTTGTTGAGAGATGAAATGAAATATATTTTCTTGTTGATCATCTGGTTAGAATCAACCCAAATTTGTAAAATAAATCATGTTGTAATTATCTATGTTGTAACTGCTCTCTGATCTTTCTCTATTTAAATGAAAACAAAGATCAGAGAAAAAGATGGCTTCAGGAGGACTATAGGATGACTTTGGGGATTCAAATGACGGATAATTGATGATTTGAATTAGAGATTCAGAAGCAAGGATTCATGATAGGATAGGAGGAAGGAAGAATTGTTTTATGCTGTAAGTCTCAAAGCTTCAACTATTGTAATGATTTCACCATTTAATGATTAATACATAATTTGGGCGTGGCTCTTCACTCTTTTCCTTCTGAAGTAACCTAGCAGTGTCCGCTAGCGGCTAAGGGCCCAGCGTCTGGTGGAGCACGCTGTTGCTGTTGTGTATCATATCTTTACAATTGTTGCTGTATAATTATACTGTGATTTATGTGTGGTTTGTTTATCTCTATTACTTAGTAATCTGATACATCTTTTATATGATATGCTATGCTCTGTTATGGTCAATATATTAATGATTTTTCCGTGTAATGACTCTGCACTGTATAATTGGATCTATTCAGGGTTAAATTGCATCTTTAATCAGCTATTTATGTGACAGAGTGTCAGTATGAATGTTACTGTCATTGGATCCATGTGAAATAATACTTGTTGGGACCTAAAAGTAATGTTACTCTGTTTAGAAACATAGTTATATTATCCTTAATTATCGGATTACTATATTAATGCAAGGCGTGCATATATGGTTGATTATTGTTGTTCTATAATTCATCAATGAGTGTTGTTCCATAAAGTATATTCCATCCAGTTTGCTTGAGGAGAGAAGAATGTTATAGCAAAGTGTGAGTAAGTTGGTTTTGACTCGCAAGATTTAATTCTTTTGATTTTTGTTTCATTTACCGTTGTTCCATTTTCTGACGTTCCATTTACTTGCATTTGCTGCTTTGGTGTGAGAGAAGGTCTAAGGCTGTAGTGAGCCTTAGCAGTCGCTGCCTAGCTCCCAGACCTATGGTCCATGCTCTAATTTCCTTTCCATCAGTTTCTAGAGGGATGGGTTATCGCTTCCGCACCCTTGACTGATAAGTTGCCTTGTGTGATTTTATCCTTTTGAAACAATTTAGTCATAGTTTAGCATCCGTTTACTCTTGTGTTCTCTGAACGCTGTACTACTAAACATTACTCTTGAGTAAGTAGCCACCTCAGACTGAGTACACTCTTGAAATAAAAAGTCGTCCCTGGGTTGACAATTAATGTGAGTTAATTAGGTGATAAAAAGACCCTTTTTATTGCTCCACATTTTGGCGCCGTTGCCGAGGAGAGTGTAGCCATTTCTAAAGAGTAGTGTGAATCTGATGAGTGCCTGCTAGGGAAGAGTTGGATCTTAAAAACGGAAGGTAAGAACCTGCGTACGAAGCATGTAAAAGCCCTGCTCCCCCGTCCGCTTTCCAGCAGGACTGTTAAAGAGCCTAGGGTAGAAATAGATGTTTGAATTTTTGTGTGAATATTAGGAAAAAGATAGAATTTTTTTAAAAATGAATCACAAGATCTCACGCAAGTGGTGATGTAAGCACCACCCATTTCACTAACCGATTGACAGGAACATTTGAAGGAGCCTCGAAGAAACACATGAAGAACATCTTCTACTATGGTAAGAAATGGCTCACGTTTCTACTTTTGAATTTCCTATCAAAGATCTAGGAGGAGTGACACAAATGCACATAATTCCCCCATCTTTACCAAATTTTCATGGTTTAGCAAATGAAAATCCAGATACATTCTTATTTGAGTTCGAAATACTTTGTAGATGATATGATTATTGTACTAATGATCAAAGATTGAAAGTGTTTCCTCTTACTCTAAAAGGAGC
>APFE030069567.1:22647-48567 GCA_000404065.3 Pinus taeda | reverse complement strand
GGGGGGAATGTATGCATTATGGGATTGTATGCGATATGATTACTGCACTTTGCCATACCTTGTTGATTTGACAACATATTAGTATTTCATGTATACATAAGTTTTTCTAATTGAAATTTTGCATGCATCTTATCTGTTGCTATTCAAAGCTAACACTATGGATTCAAGAACATTGTATGCAAAATAGTGTTTTGTTTACAGGAGAACAACAAGTATGGGCAGAATTCTATTCGTCGCATGACCACCCTATTGCAACTAACAGAAGCGGCTCAAGCAACTTGCAAACGTGAACCATTCTTCAGACATTATGTGCTTACCTGGATTCCACCTTTTGCATCACCTTCAACACCAAGTTTGCCTACATCAGCTTCAACAACTGCCAATACATATATGTCATTCCACATCTTTCTTTTGGAGGTAAAACTTGAGGTAAAATAGCATAATTTTCTGATTTATTACCAATTTAGGAGAATTTCATGAAAATCCATTTTGAGCATTATTTATCATCCTTCATTTCATAGTTTTCACCACTTCCCTTTTTCTCAGCAGCATATCATTTCCGAGTGTGGGGGAGTGTTCCTTCATTTCTTTCTTATGACCACATCATTCATATTTTTTATCATCCATTTATATTCTTATTCATTCTCAACACCTCCCTTATTCCATGTTGTTTTACACCAAGCATAGAATTCAACCGCTAGTTGCAACCACCTCTATTTGTTTTCTAGCATCGCATGAGGGCATGCTAATTTTTCAAAGAGGGGGAGGAATTGCTACGCATGATGGATGTTTTCTATTTTCTTTCTCATTTAAGGCATGCAATTTCAGTCATACAATTTCAGTGTAGAAACTGATTTCCATAATATTTTTAAAACTATGAACTCAATTCTTGTGATCTCTAGGAAACAGACATACTATTAAAATACACATACTTAGATAAATTCAAGATAAATTGGTTCATAAAAATTTCGGAAATCATGCACTCTCACCTACAACCATTTTGTTTATATTTCATGATCCGTGCATCAAAACAATCCGATTTTTGGGTCATAGAGGCATTCATATATTACAAATCTATTTGCAACATTTCAACAAAATTTGGTTTGTAGTTTTTGGGAAAATGGTTAATGAAGGTTGTTGTTATTTATATCATATTTTGTTGCAACTTAATTGTTATGCCTTAATCAAGATTCCTAAAATTAAATATTCATTAGTTGAGGAAGAATTCATTTGTTCTATCCATTTCATGAGCTGAGATGAACATATCTTTTTATTGTTTGGTTAACACATGGGTTTTTGTCTTTGGGTTGCATGAGACATGCAATATATTCAGTTTTCGTTGCATGAGGACATGCAACATATTGAGTGTGGGGGTTATGTTGGGCCGTCAATATGCCATTATTATTATCACTTTTGAACACTTATCCCACCCATTTCCACTAATCTTCATCATGTCATTTATTATAATTTATTATATAACTCCATTTTATGATGATTTATGCTCTTATATTATTTATTCTCGTTTATTTCTAATAAATTGATGATTAAGAATTATTTTATCAATGATAGTTCTATTAAGTTGGTTATAACCTTATTCACCATTTTTAGCCCCCAAGGTAACTTCCAGATTGAAGATTTGATTTTTAAATCTGCCAACTCAGAAATTTGCTGGTTTGAGTGACAGTTTTGCGGTTGAGATTCTGAGCAAATGAAGACGAATTTGAGAAATCCAGAACATGGGTTTTGTCCAGAACGGGCCCAATTAACTACATGAAGAACGGTTTGCCCAAATTCGGCTTGTACTAGGAGAAACGCAGGGTTCTTTGAGCATGATTTTCTCAGATTTGCAGTTGCGGACGTCCTCCAAATCTCAGCTGCAAACCCAAATTCGTCTTGCTTTTGTTGAGAGATGAAATGAAATATATTTTCTTGTTGATCATCTGGTTAGAATCAACCCAAATTTGTAAAATAAATCATGTTGTAATTATCTATGTTGTAACTGCTCTCTGATCTTTCTCTATTTAAATGAAAACAAAGATCAGAGAAGAAGATGGCTTCAGGAGGACTATAGGATGACTTTGGGCATTCGAATGAAGGATAATTGATGATTTGAATTAGAGATTCAGAAGCAAGGATTCATGATAGGATAGGAGAAAGGAAGAATTGTTTTATGCTGTAAGTCTCAAAGCTTCAACTATTGTAATGATTTCACCATTTAATGATTAATACATAATTTGGGCGTTTCTCTTCACTCTTTTCCTTCTGAAGTAACCCAGCAGCGTCCGCTGGCGGCTAAGGGCCCAGCCTCTGGTGGAGCACGCTGCTGCTGTTGTGTATCATATCTTTACAATTGTTGCTGTATAATTATACTGTGATTTATGTGTGGTTTGTTTATCTCTATTACTTAATAATCTGATACATCTTTTATATGATATGCTATGCTCTGTTATGGTCAATATATTAATGATTTTTCCGTGTAATGACTCTGCACTGTATAATTGGATCTATTCAGGGTTAAATTGCGTCTTTAATCAGCTATTTCTGTGACAGAGTGTCGGTATGAATATTACTGTCATTGGATCCATGTGAAATAATACTTGTTGGGACCTGGAAGTAATGTTACTCTGTTTAGAAACATAATTATATTATCCTTAATTATCGGATTACTATATTAATGCGAGGCATGCATATATGGTTGATTATTGTTGTTCTATAATTAATCAATGAGTGTTGTTCCATAAAGTATATTCCATCCAGTTTTCTTGAGGAGAGAAGAATGTTATAGCAAAGTGTGAGTAAGTTGGTTTTGACTCACGAGATTTAGTTCTTTTGATTGCTGTTTCATTTACCGTTGTTCCATTTTCTTTCGTTCCATTTACTTGCATTTGCTGCTTTGGTGTGAGAGAAGGTCTAAGGCTGTAGTGAGCCTCAACAGTCGCTGCCTAGCTCCCAGACCTATGGTCCATGCTCTAATTTCCTTTCCATCAGTTTCTAGAGGGATGGGTTATCGCTTCCGCACCCTTGACTGATAAGTTTCCTTGTGTGATTTTATCCTTTTGAAGCAATTTAGTCATAGTTTAGCATCTGTCTACCCTTGTGTTTTTTGAACGCTATACTGCAAAACATTACTCTTGAGTAAATAGCCGCCTCAGACAAAGTACACTCTTGAAATAAAAAGTTGTCCCTGGGTTGATAATTAATGTGAGGTAATTAGGTGTTAAAAAGACCCTTTTTATCGCTCCACACAAGGAGATGGGTATTCTTTAACATTTTGACTACATCAATATAAATATAAATATAAATTTATTTCAAATTATAATTATAAAAAAATTATTATATATATATATTATATATATATATATATACACTTTTTTATAAAATATTAAATATGTAATATAATAATTATATATCATATATTGTATATATACTATATAATCTGCATGAAAATCCTTTGTGTCATTCTACCAATTCCATTCAAAATCACTAGAGGTTGAATCCATTTAGAATGACGAGAGGTTGAGTCCATTCCAAACCATGGGACCACTAGAGGTCAAGACCATTCAAAACCATGAGAGCACCAAAGAAGCCATTATGTCGAGTCCATTCCAAACCACAAGAGAACGAGAGCACCGAAGAACTAGAGCACTAGAGCACCATAGAATGGGAGCATCGAGGCAGGTGTTCCAGAGGTGTCATAGAATACTTGAAGACATCAATCCATTTAATGTTTCTACTATGGCAATGGTAACATACAATATTCTTCTTATTCCTCTTCTTATTTATGTTTTCAAAGCAAATCTGCTTTGAAATGCCACTAATAATAAAATCCCTATCCATGAACCATTTATTAGATTTGATGTTCGATGGGGGCTAAGTAACTCACAATACTAATGCTTCAAAATTCCATTTATAATAAAACCCTTTCCCATGAATTGATACTAGGGTGGTTGATCCCTTCCTTTGGATCTACTTTGACAATGTATCCTTCCACAACAAGATTAACTTACACACACACCTTTGAGATACTTGATCTCTCTTGCAAAGTGACCATAAACCATAAAAGCTTAGGAAAATTGAAAGTCAAACTAGTTAGGCCCTTATGTTGTCGCTATTAATTAAATTTTGGACTTGGAAGGATTGGCAGGTTGATAGGAGTTTGATTTTAGGAAGTAGTTGGTGGTCTCTTGCTGGATAACTATGAATCAAATCATTATTGAGGAAAGAGATTTCACAATACTACTGGCTGTGAAGGATTAGGGGGGCATTATTAAGGGAATTTATTCCAAAGGCTAAGCACTGGTATTGGCCATAAGTTCTTTCATCCTTCTAAACTATGTTATATGGGGGAAGAAGTGAGTGTAATTCTTGTACTCATCGTAAAGTGCATAAGGGAAATTTTTCCAAAGCTGATGAAAAATTCCTTGCTTGGGTGGGTTAAAGTTTGAGCTTCGGTTTGTAGTTTTAGGGTTCCCTAGGATGTCACAAAAAGAGGGAATATTTCAGTTCCATTTAATCCCTAATTTTGTAAAAAAAATGAAAAAAAGGGGAAATCCCTAGAAGCTGAAAATACTAAAAAGAAAATTCCCTAAAACTAAACCATAGATAAAAGGGGTTGAACAGGTGTTGGTTGAAACTCAAAACCAACTTGTAATCCTAGTAAAATGGCACCAAATAGATTCATTCACCACTAGTCAACAAATGAAACCACATTTTTGAACTACCCTGACATGAGTTCAACATACCAAAGGGATGAAAACAATTAGTTTCTATAGCATACTCGTTAAATGATCCCTTCTCACTCCTTTCCCTCAACAAATTGGCACTAAAACCATTTCAATTTGGGTTCTTGAAAAAAGGATCTAAAATAATATACTCCATGTAAACTTTCTTTTGATGTACAACCATAATACACAAAAGAAAATAAATATTTGATATTTGCTTCAGGAATTAGGTAAATACATAGATCTAGAACGAATTGTGAAATAAGTGTGTATTGTTTCAAATATTAGTTAAACTTTGATATAATAGTTAGCATAAAAAATGATCACAACACTGAAATTAAATTGCGATAGAACCCTATTAAGGTTTAACATTCCCTTTCATCTATTAGGGTTTAACAGTCCCTTTCACCTATTAGGGTGTAACAATCCCTTTCATGTAATCCCTTTCTAACGATGTTGGTGATGCTAATATGTGTGTTTCCTTCACCCAACTTCTCCAGTGCTTCAACCCTTTCTTTCACAAGCTTCTTAGTTTTTTTTTCCACAACGATAATGCATTATTCATTTAATAAGACTTGACAAAGAAAATATTTTTAATTTTAGGTGGTTTTTTCATTGAGGGTTCCAAGCTCTCCAAATTTATACCAACATATCTTCATATTCTTCATTTATTTCTTGCACATAAATAGAATTAGGAGAGCCTAGGCTTGGATGTTAAAATTAGCCTAACCTATCATATTATCATCCTACTCACACCAAAGAAATTTAATGGCACCTTAAAAATCTTGTAACCCTACGTCTTAAGAATCTAATGGCATAACATCGAACTTATTACTTTTCATAAATGTACGGTGTCTTTCTTTCTCAATATCTCTAACTTATTGAATCTCACTAATATATGTGTTTGAATCTCTAAATTTATTTATACTTTATTAGTTCTTAGTTTCAATTTCTCGTAGGATATATGAGGTCCTTTTATGTAAGCACATAGTGAGTGTTGTGAAAAATATTTATATAATATATTTCTTATATTTTTAACATTTTTAATGTTAATTTCAATTTTTATGAATTTAAAAATACCAAATTTGAACTTCTACAAATCTTGGAGGCATTCATTTGATACTATTAAGAAATATAGTGGATTATGTGGAAAAATATCATTATTAATGTTGTTCATTAATTTTGAATGTTCAAATTTTGGATTATTTATACCATTACATTGTTAAGTTTAAGAAATGTGATAAGCGATTGAATACAATTTTTTTAGTGATAAGTTTGTTATGGTCTCATCTTAATTCTCTTAGTTAGGAGAATATATTGTTACTTAATGTATTGGGGCTTTCTTTATTAAATAATCTTAAAAGATATTAGAGGGTGAAATTCATATCCTTTTTTTTATAAATTAATTAACAAACCAATAGAACACATAAAATAGTGTGAAATCACAAACATAGAAAAACATAAAATAAGAAAGACACAGATATACATGGTTCACCCAATTTGGGCTACTTGCATGGAGAAAGAGCCATACCTTCCTTTTATATTATCCAGCAAAATGAAGAGAAAAAACCTAAAACAAATCCATTGTGTTTTCCTCTTTTCTCTCACACAATGTCCTCTCTCTTTATTGCACAAAATTATAATATAAAACAATAACACAATTCCCTCATATAAACGATGGTTTGCTTCTAGGGCAAGAAACCTTAAATTAACATAACTTATACTGTTAGATATTTTTCCTAATGAAATACCTAGATTGATTATGAAATTACAATATTTTACAAGGAAATTTTTCATCTTTTTTTTGCTTCGAAGGCGTTGACCCCAAACCCCCTTAAGGGGGGAGGGGGGTGAGTGACAACAATCCTATGGGTGGCGTTGCCACCCCATTAGGAACTGGTTTCCAACAAGGCTAAATTGAGACATTTGAATTAATAAGATAATCAGGCTCCACACCCAATAATCTCCCACTTGAAGACTAATGATAGTAACTGCACCAATGCTTCACTTGTTGGAAAATTATCCCACTCCCGCTCCCACTCCCACTCCCACCAATGATTGTCCATATATCTGCCTACAAATCCCACTACATGTGCAATATCAGGTCTTATGTAGACCATTGCATACATTAAGATTCCAACTGTTGATACATATGGAACTTTAGACATAATCTATCTCTTCCTGATTCTTTGGACACATCTCCTTACTTTGTTTGAAATTACTAGCCAAAGATGTACTAGCTAGTTTTTCATTCTGCATATTAAATTTTTCTAACACCTTTTCTCTATACTTATTTTGAGATAATGTTAATTTGTGATTTTTCCTGTCTCTAGTTATTATCATACCAAGGATTTCCATTGGAGCACCCAAACCCTTCATTGCAAATTCATTAGTGAATTTTCCTTTGAGCACATTTTCTTACATGTTAGCCCTTGCAACAAGAATGTCATCTAAATAAAATAGAAATGTAATATAGCTGCCATCATTTTTCCCTTTAAGATAAACATTGTGGTCAGAGTGACATCAAGTATAACCTTGTTCAGACATAAACCTATCGAATTTTAGATACCACTTATTTGGAGCCTATTTTAAGCCATAAAATCTCTTCTTCAATTTGCACTCTAATTTCTCCTTTCATTTGATCTCACACCCTTGTGGCCGCTTCAAATATATCTCTCCTCCAAATCCATAGAGTGAAAGGCTATCTTGAAATCTAATTCTTCAAGATGCAAATCTCCTACTGCCACTAGACTTGAAATAGTTATGATTGAAGTCATTTTAACAACAGAAGAAAATATTTCATCAAAGTATATACATTTATTTTGTGCAAACCCCTTCACCACAAGTCTAGCCTTGTACCTCTGTTTTCCTTTGTCTTCTTTCTTCAACCTGTAAGCCCATTTATTCTAGAATTTTGTTTTATCTGTAGACAATCTGACTAAGTCCCAATTTTGGTTATGTACCAAGGAGTCCATCTCTTATTTCATGGCTTGCTCCCACTTCTTCCTAGTTTCTACCTGCATTACTTCTTCATAACATTCCATTTTACCAGAATCATTGAGTAATACATAATATAATGAAGGAAAGTATCTTTTAGGGTCTACTTATCCTAGTAGATCTTCTAACATAACTTTGTGTTGTTTGAGGTGCCTATTACTACTGTGGTTTCTATTGTTGTTGTGGTCATTATGGTTTTCAGGCACCTTTACTTTTTGTGTGATCTCATCAAGCACTATGTATTCTTTATTTTCCTTTTCTTGTTTCTTTCCCTACATCTAATCCGTACAGAAGACCTTTTCATTGAATACGACATATATTCTCCTAACGATTTTGTGATTTTCATAATAATATAAGCGATGATGAAAACCATTAACACCATATCCAATAAATGTACATTTATTTGATTTTTCCTCAAGCTTTGTTATATATTCTTTATTAATGTGGAAAAAGGCTTCACATCTTAAAGTCTTTAGAAATTATTAGTTTACATTTTTACCTGTCCATGCCTCCTCGGGAATACTACCATCCAAGGAAAGTCAAGGCCCTCTTTTTATTAAATAAACAACAATATCTACAACATCTTCCCAAAATTGTAAGGGTAATCCTGCATGCAATCTCACGTGCCTTGCAAGCTCCACGATTGTTCTATTCATCATTTTTGACACACCATTTTCTTATGGTGTTCTTAGAACTATCTTATCTCTATGAATTCCATGCACTGAACATTAATTATCAAACTCCTTGTTGCAATATTCACCTCCATTATTTGATCTAAAACACTTCAACTTCTTTCCTCTCTCATTCTCAACCAAAGCTTTCAATTTCTTAAAAGTATAAAAAACATCAGATTTATTTTGAATATAATAAACCCAAGTTTTCCTAGTTGCATCATCACTAAAATTAACATAATAGCGAGAGCCACTGAGAGATGATAAATGAGCAAGTACCCATACATCTATATGCACAAGATCTAATTTTTCACTCTTATTTTTTTCCCAACTCTGAGAAATTTGACTTTCTTTTGTTTTCCATAAACAAAATTCTCACAAAAATCCAAATCAACATGATTCAAACCTGGCAACAAATTCCTTGAGTGAAGAATATGAATCCCCTTCTCACTCATGTGCCAGGGCCTATGATGACAAAGTGTTGTATCTGCTACTATGGAGGTTAAAGCATTAACAAAATTATAAATACCATTGCATAAATACAATGTACCAACATTTTCTCTTGTTGCTATTATCAGGGCTCCTTTAGTGACTTTCCAGGTTTTGTCTGTAAATGTAGTTACATATCCTTCACCTCCCAATTTCCCTATTGAGATTAAATTTTTCTTTAAATCTGGAACATGACTTACCTCCATTAATAAAAACTGGTTTCCATTTTGTTGTTTTATAGACACCTTACCCATTCCAATGATTTTACAGGTTTTATCATCACCTAAAAGAACTTGTCCAAAATCTTCTTGAACATAGTCATGAAAATGTTTCCTATTAGGTGTGGCATGCAATGAAGCCTCTGAATCTACCACCCAGGAATCAATAATATTTTCTAATGAAAGAATCAAAGCATCTTGCAACACATCACATGTTACATTCACTTCATGATTGTTCTCTTGTTGTCCATCTCCTTCTTTTTCCTTTCGATATTTATAGCCTTTCTTTAGGTGTCCTTTTTTCCACATTTCCAACAAACTATCCTCAATATAGATTTATATTTTCCTTTCCTTGACTTTCTACGATGTACCAGTCTCTTTGCTCTCTCTAGATTTCTTCCCCTAGTATTTCTAGTCAAAGCATTACATGTTGTCTCACCTGAGCTTTTCCTTCACATTTCCTCACTAAGGATAACACTAACAACATCATCAAACTTTAAAGTACTAGATCCAGAGACAAATTTACTAATCCATGACTAGTCTGTTCCAACTTTTTGGCAATGAGCATAGAAAAATAGAGCCATAAATTCATCATCAAAATTTACTCCTACATAACTTAACCAATTGGTAACTATGTTAAATTCATTTAAATGATCAAAACTAGATCCACCTTCTGAAATTTTCATATTAAATAGATTCTTCATATGAAATACCTTATGTGAGGCTGAGGGTCTTTCATAGAGTTTGGCCAATGTTGTCATTAGACCTTCTATTGTCGTTTCCTTTAAAATTTTGAATGCCACCGACATTGTTGGACATAACCATATTTTTCCTAGTGCCTTTATGTTGAGAAGATCCCTTTATTCATCCATCATACTTGCCGGATTCTTTGATTTTCTGCTTAATGGTAGGTAAATATATTTCTGATTAAAATAATCCTCCATTTGCATCTTCCATACATGGTAGTTTTTACTGTTGAATTTTTCAACCCTAAACCAACCATGTTCTGCCATAGCTCCCACTTGAGCTAGGAACCCTTCTTTCCTGCAATTCTATTAGCCAAATAGACCTTTGGCTTTAATACCAGTTGTTAGAAATTAATTAAGAGAGAAATGGAACACATAAAATATTGCAAAATCACAAACATAGAAAAGAAAAAACAAGAAAGACACAAATATACACGGTTCACTCGATTTGGGCTACATCCAGGGAGAAACAACTAAGCCCTCTTTTTATATTATCCAACAAAATTAAGAGATACTACCTACAAAAAATATGCTATGATTTCCTTGTCAATCTCACACAATCTCCTCTCTTTTTTCGCACAAAATAATAATATATAGCCACAATACAATTCCCTCATATAAATTGAGGGTTGCCTTCTACAAAAAAAAAAACCTAAATTAGCATAACTTCTACCATCAGATCTTTCACCTAATGAATGACCCAAGTTGAATATGAAATTACAATATTTTACAAGGAAATTATTCATCTATTTTTTGCTTCGGGGGCGTTGCCTTCGAACCCTCGCCACAGGGGGGGGTAACGACGATCCTATGGGTGCCATTACCACCCCTTTAGGAACTAGGTCCAACACATCTAAAACAAGACCTATGAATCAAGAAGATAATCAAGATCCACACCCAATACCTTCTTTGAACCCCAACTCTCCATATATTTTCTTATCTCTCCTTGTATCAGTAAAAAAATGTTATGTCTTTGGCATAAGTGTGTAGCTGTTGTAATCTCTCATGTTGGTTAATGGAAACTTCATTTTGATTGTTGGTGTATTTTATTATAGCTTGATTATTTTTGGTTTTTTACGAGATCTCATTGGTTTAGTTCATATTAGGTATTTATTTGTAACAAAATATATTTCTACAATGTTAATATTTCTTAGATTTTGCTTGAGTAATCAGTTTGAATGCTAGCAATTTTGTGGCATTCGCATACATATCTTATGATTCAATATTAAAATAAAAATATTGTGGTTCAATATCTAATGGCTTAGTATTGATTAATTGGTTTGGATGTCAACAATTATGGCGACTTGGGTCGAATGATATAAACCCTCATTGAAAACTTTAGTTGTTTACGATATTGTTCTTTAAGTCTCATCATAGAAGGAACATGGAACTCTACCCATCCTCTATCCTGATGATATATATCAAATATCTTCCTTTGATCAAGATTCTATATTCTCCTTTCTGAGCATTTTCATAGAGAACTTGTATAATTTATTAGAAGCATATTAGAGGTCACAAATTAACCTATTTTTTTCATTAGTCATAAGCACACATTACTCCATAAGAACATATATGTGTATTAATTTTATTCTTACCATGTGCTTCAACCTTGAATGATTGGAAATTTATTTACTAGTAGATTTGATTACTGGATGGAAATATGAATCATTGTATATGATCTAGGGCTTAAGGGTGATTTGGACTCCTTTAATAATTTGTTGAAGTGTTTACGACTTGAATGTTTGAAGCACTATTCCATTACAATAACTCTTTGCAAACAAAATAAACTTTATACAATGCTTTCTTGCATGAAAAACCATATCACATTGATACATGATAACTCTTTGCATAAATGCTTCCACACAGAGTAAATTGTTGCACACATGGTGAAACACATTAGTGCTCAATAATTCATTGCATACATAGTACATTTCATAATGGTACATTGAATGCACATTAAGTTACATATATAGTGCATAGTGGGTTATGTCAATCCATAGTGATCTATGTTGACATGTACAATGTAGGAACACTTTGAATACATCTGAGTGACAATTAGTATTTGATTTTCTTGTTGAATTTTTCCTCCTTGCGTAGTTAGATTATTGTATCTTCCACTAGTGGAACCAACACTCTAGTTTTTTTAAATTTTTGAACAAATAAGGTTATGATTTGATTGCATTTCTATCTAAAATTTTTGTGTGAATAGGTATAGTTTGAAAGTGGTTTTGTTTACAGTTCTAAAGAACCCTATCTTCTCAAAGGAACCAATCAATTAGATTATAACAAAACTTAACTAGTGTTAAGAAATTCATAGTGAGGTTGGCCAAAGAAAGCTTTTGAGATTGAATGAGAATGTTGTTGATTGTGTAGGCAACTAGAGAACCCTAATAGATACACCATTGCACAAATACAATGTCTCTAAGTGCAACAATTCTAAGCCATATTAACTGTGCTCAATGCTCACTTTTTCACCTATAATCACTACTTATTGCTTCTTTGCTTGACCATATCCTAGGTCTAATGCATTTATATATGCTTTGAGTAGTCTTGTAGGTAGTCAGATAAGACCAATGGCAACTTGAGTCTGAGAAACAAGTCCTAAGGTTAAGAAAATTGAGGATGATTAATAAATACCTAATGATCTCTAAGCAAGGAGACTATGGAAATTTACTCAAACCAATCCCAATGCAAGGGGGACCACTATGTCAAAGACGATGAAGGGAAGTGATGAATGATGATTCTTAAATGAAATCACAAGGAACCCTACTCAAATATGTTAGGTCCCTATAGCCCCCATTTTGTTATTTTGTGCCCCATATAACCCCCATTTTGTTATTTTGTGCCCCATATAACCCCCATATTCTTATTTTTGAGCCCTTACATTATTGTTATGTAGGCCCTAATTATATTTTTACCTTTTAGACTCCTGTATATACCAAGGATTCCTTGTCATTTGAATCATCCAAGAATTGTTAATTTATGTGACGTAAAAGGAGGTTTCCCCTTGAAGAGGTTTATTTTCAAGTCGTTTATCTATATTTTCTTCTATTTTTGTGATTTGGTTAGATAAAATTTGGTATGAGAGCTCTGGATCCTAGGGTTTTACTACTTCAAATAGGTAATCTTGGAATTTTTGCTATAACAATTTTTATACAAGGCTTCATAAGCTAAAATTTTGACCATGTGAAGTAGAAATATTTATGAACATTGAGTAAGCATTTCAGAGATTGGTTCACTATGTTTATGGAGATATGGTCTAAAAAAGGTGTGGTTTCTACCTTCTCCATAATTTAGTCTAAAACAGGTGTTCTAAGAAATATCCTCATAACTTTCTCTCTGTGAATCAAATTTGAATTTCAGAAAACTTTTCCACAATTTCAACACGTGGCATCTTGTAAAAGTTTGATCTACTGAACGAGTTCATAATCAGGCCATCATGGGAGATTTGGCATAAATTTACCTTGAAGAATCTAGTATCAGTATGACTTGTGGTGTTGAAAACAAGATTTATAGAGATACCATTAGACACAATTTTATACCTTGGAGAGTTGAAATTATAGAGATACCAGAGTTTCAAGATTGAGCTCCTAAAAGCAAGAAAAAAGAGTGTATTTTTTAAAATTTGCATAAATTTTGTTTAAAAAGTCAGTTTGAAGTGATTCAAAGGGAATAGTGAAGCATATATATCATTATTTGTTCAAAAATTCCTTGAAGTAAAAACATGGATACAACCACTAAGCTAACAAAAATCTATACTATGACGCATGAAGAAGAGGAAGAAATGCAACATGATATATCAAAATTATGGGACCAATTGCAACAAATTTTGCTCTCACAAAGAGTAACCAAAAATGAACTGAAAGCTAAGATGGATGGCTTAGAAGAAAAAATAAAAGGGAACATGGAGTTTTTAAAGGATAGTTTAAAAGAAAACATATGAGTTTTAAAGTAGACATGGATGTGATGAATGTCAAGTTGGAAGGGTTGACAAAGTTGATGTAAGAAAGGTTTCCTAGTGGTGACAAGGTAATCCATGAAAATCATGATGAGAGAAAAAAGGAATATGAATTATGGTTCTAGAGACTTCAACACTGGGTTTAATACCAACTACATTCCAAAGATTGATATGAGGAATTTTGATGGAAAGGATTTGGTAACATGAATACTACAAATGGAGGAGTTCTTTGATCTACGTGATGTGCAACACACACAAAAGGTATGTATCACATATTTATATCTAGAACCCAATAAATTTGTATGGTATCGATGGATTTATTCTCATAAAGCATTATTCACTTGGAAAATTTTCACTGAGGAATTGATAGCACATTATGAGGATACAAAGAGCAATACCTTCTTTGGCCAATTGATAAATCTCAAACAAAATGGCTCCTTTGGGGAGCACATTGAGGACTTCCAAATGTTTAATATCAAGGTAATCGATATTCTAGAAGAGTATATGATTTATGTATTCATAGGGACTTTAAAGGATAACATCCAACATGAGGTTCACCTTTGGGAACCTAAGTCATTGGAGAATGCATTTAGGGTGGCAAGAAAAGTTGACTTTTTTTCTATGACAACAAGGAAGTATACCACTCACAACTATAAATATGGAAGTGTTGCTTCTTCGAGCCTCCCACAACCTACAAGGTTTACACCACAAAAATTGGAGGAAAAAAGAGAAAAAAGGATTTGTTACAATTGTGATAGAAAATAAACTATAGGTCATAAGTTTGGTGAGAAGAAATTATTTTACATAGATTGTGAAGAGGAAGAAATGGAATAAGAAACATCAAAAGAAGAAGATATATACCCAGACCCAACCTTAGGGGTTGAAAAGGAATAAATGAATCTGGCCATATCTTGTAATGAATTGGTAGGAATTATGACTCCTCAAACTCTCAAGATAGAAGGACATATCAAGAAGATAACCAGTGTGTCAAGTGATGGATACAAATGGAGGAACTATAAATTTCTCAAGGAAGTGCCCTAATATCAATCTAACCATTGGGGTATATGTATTGAATAGTTAATTTATTTCCATTACAATGGGTGTTGTTGATCTTGTATTAGGAGTCCAATGGTTACAATATTTTGGGACAGTATCTTTTAATTTTCAAGAAATTTTCTTGAAATTATTTTGGGAAGGAAAGGAAATTGAATTAAGGGGTATCATAGGGAAACTTGGGAAGATAATTATCTCTAATGGCATGAAAAATCTTTTGAATAAGGAACAACGAGGGGTAATTGTGCAATTATACTCACTCTATGTTCAAACATATAAGTCATTTGTTTCTCTAGATATCCAAAGAGTCATTGAGAATCATTCTAAGGTAGTTGAGACTCCCCAAGGTCTCCCACCTATTCCCAATTAGGATCATGCTATTCACTTGATTCTTGGAAGTGTTCGTCAAAACATCAAACCTTACAAACTTCCCTATGCCTAGAAGAGTGAAATTGAACATATGGTTGCATAAATGCTAGAGGAAAGTATAATTCAAGCTAGCCAAAGTTCCTTCTCTTCTCCAGTAGTATTGATGAACAATAAGGATGGATCATGGCATATGTGTCCAAATTATTGAGAGATAAATAAGCTACATATTAAAGATAGATTTCCCATTCCTGTCATTGATGAATTTTTGGATGAACTACATGGATAAATTTACTTCATGAAGCTAGATATTCACTTAGGATATCATAAAATTGGAATGGAGACAAAAGAAATTTCCAAAACAAGATTAAAAACTCATGAAGCCCATTATGAATTTTTGGTCATGCCTTTTTGTCTTACTAATGCACCTTCGACATTTCAAGGTTTGATGAATTCCATTTTCAAACCCTACCTTAGAAAATTTTTGTTAGAATTTTTTGATGATACACTAATCTACAACAAGTCTTGGAAAGATCATCTTCAGCATGTTGACAGGGTGCTTAAACTATTGGAGGAGAAACAATTATATGAAAAACAATCCAAATGTTTCTTTGGGGTATAGGAAGTGGAATATTTGGGTCATATTGTATCTCCTGAGGGTGTTAAGGTAGACCTTAACAAAATTAAATGCATAAAGGAATGGAAAATACCCACAACCTTAAGGCATGTTGGAGGATTTCTTGGTTTGGCAAGGTATTATCACAAGTTTGTTAATGATTATGGGAAAATAGCACACCACTAACAACATTTTTGAAGAAAGATGCATTTTTTCAGACTCTAGAAGCAACTAAAGCCTTTGAACATCTTAAAGAGGAAATATGTTGAGCTTGAGTCTTAGCTACACCAAACTTCACAAAAACCCTTATTATGGAATGTGATACCCTAGGAAATGGCTTTGGTGTTGTTTTGTAAGAAGGAATACCCATTGATTTTGAAAGTCATCCAATCATGGGAAAATATTTACACAAACCTATTTATGAGAAGCAAATGTTGGAAATGCTACATGCTTTGAAGAAATGACATGCTTACCTAATGGGAATACACTTCATGGTAAAAGAATATCATGGTAGTCTTAAATATCTCTTGAAATAAATATTACATTTAGAAGAGCAGCAAAAATGGGTCACAAAGATGTTAGGTTATGAATTTGAAATCATCTATAAAAGAGGGAAGAAAAATGTTATTACAGATGCTCTCAAGAAGGGATGAGGATGTGGAAGCATTTCTCTATTCCATTTTTATTATCCAACCTAATTGGGTAACTGAAGCAAGGAATGAATGGAAGAATGAAAAAGAGGTCTAGACACTCATTCAAAAGTTGTATCAATATCCTAGTGCATTTGATACATTTATCTAGAAAAATGATCCGTTATGGTACAAATCTCACTTATATCTATCTAAGAACTCCCAACTCAAGAAAAGGGTTCTTTTGGAATTGCATACCTCTCCTATAGGAGGCCACTCAAGATTTTAAAAAACTTACCATAGGGTCAAGAAGGAATTTTTTGGGGGTGGCCATAAGTCTGATATTTAGAATTTTTTGGGAGAAAGTTTGGGTTTCCAACAAAATAAATTTGAGACAATTAAGACCCTAGGTATTTTATAATCATTAGCCATTCCAATTTAGAGTTTGGAGGGAGTATTACTGAATATTATCATAGGTTTACCCAAGTCCGAAGGAAAGAGTGCCATCATGGTAGTAGTTGATAGAGTTACTAATTATGCACATTTTTATGCACTATCACATCCTTTCAAATACATTACAATCACTACTGCATTTGTGGAAACAATTCAAAGGATACATGGAAACCCAAAGATTATTGCAAGTGAAAAAGATCCCATTTTCACTAGATTTTTTTTTTGAGAAAATTATTTTATTGTCTTGGTACTTAATTAGCTCATAGATCATCTTATCATACTCAATCTCATGGGAAAAGTGATATAGTGAAAAAATGTTTGGAAGGATATCTTCATTGCTTTGTATTTGATGAACAAACACAATGAGTCAAGTGGTTACCTCTAGTAGAAAGGTGGTATAACACTTCCTTCCATACTGCAGCAAAAATGACCCCATTTATAGTGCTTTATGGATATTATCCACCATCCATAACATCATCTTTAAGAGACAATTCTAAGCTTCAAGAAATGGAATATCACATCAAGAATCAACAACAAGTTTTGCAACTCTTAAAAGATAACCTAACTATGGTACAAAACCAAATGGAACAATAGGAAAATCAACATCATAGTGAAAGAACTTTTGATGTGGGTGATTGGGTATTTTTACTACTGCAACCATGCAAACAAATGTCCCTTAAGCAAGCCAAGAAGTATAATACATTCTCACCCAAGAACTATGGCCCTTACAAGGTATTGCAAAGGATTGGTACTATGGCATACAAATTGGAGCTTCCTGCATCTTAGCGAGTACACCCAATTTTCCATGGTTCATGCTTAAAGAAGGTTATAGGTGGCAAGCTCCCAATTCAAACTATATTACCAGAAATTGATGAGGAAGGGAAGATGATATTGGAACCTGAAGCAATCACATAATCAAGAATTTGAAAGCTACAAAATTGATCAATTTTAAAGTATCTCATTAAGTGGAAGAACTTACCTGCTAAATATTCCACATGGGAGGATGAGTATTTCATACAAAAACATCCAAAACTACTCAAGTGTTGAGGAAAGCACTCTTTTGAAAACAATTTTGTGAAGGAGAGGGGCATGCTAGGTCCCTATAATACTAGTGTAGCCCGCATATTGTTATTGGTGTGTCCCATAGAACCCCCATATTGTTATTGTTGAGACCTTAAATTATTATTGTTATGCATGCCCTATTTATATTTTTACCCTTTAGACTCCTATATATACCAAGGAGGTCTTGTCATTTGAATCATCAAATAATTGTTCATTTATGTGATGTGAAAGGAGGTTTCCCCCTTGAAGAGGTTTATTTTCAAGTCGTTTATCTATATTTGCTTCTATTTTTGTGATATAGTTACATAATAGAATCATTATATTCAAACCCAAAAAGGAAAGAGACTTTCTAAAAGACCTAGGGCTAAAAACTAGGGTTTTTGACCAAGGGCTAGCCAAATCTCTCAAACTAGCCAATAAATCTCAACCCTTTTCAAGGGAAATTATTGGCTATTGAAGGCTAAATTTAGGGCTAATTTTCTTGGGAAAAATGAGACTTCTATGATAAGGTACAAGGCTTCATATACACGTTTTCCAAACCATATTTTTCCTTTTGATTATTTTCTTTTTAATTTGGGACAACAATGGATTTTGACATTTCTTTCTTTCTTGCATCAACCTCTTGTTGATCTAAAGATGATCTGAGGTTGTCATTGATGTCAACGCAAGCAACACTAGGGGATACCTTGATCTTGCAAGGGAATTTTGACTTGACAATTTACTCTATTTTGAGTCAAGGATCTTCTAGATAGATTTTACTCGTCGAGATGTTTCCGTTGATATATGGCACACCAAGTAATTCTTCACGGTTTGAGAGATATTCATGTTTGAAGTTAGTAACCCCGGTTAGTGGGCGAAAACCCTATGGGGATGTGGCATGGCACTCATAATTGGTTTTGGTCATTGAATAGTCATTAATTAATAATTTTTTAAGCTCCTAAAAGCCCTTCAACATTCTCTTTAGAAGCCCCTCTCAACTTTATAAAAAGAAATCTCTTATATCCTCAAAATGAAGTGATCGTCGAATTGTTGCTATACCTTCATTTCTATGAAGTCTTAGATTTGGAAATGAAACCCATTTGAGTCGTAATCCTGATGAATGTCCTGACTGAATTTCAGATCTTGGTTCGCTATATTTTTGGAGATATGATCTGTGGAAGTTAGGTTTTTGTAGGCTGCCAAATTTCATCTCAAAGAAGTGAACTTGGGAAAATCGTCATAACTCTCTCTCTGAGAAGAGGATTAGAATTATATAAAAATTGGTGGATAGTACACAGACCGTAGTTTTATCTGTATCAATTTCATAGTCGAAGGAGGAAGCAATGACACATGGCACGTCGTACAAGTTTTCTCTACTGAATTAGTCCATAATTAGGTCATTGTGAGAGATTGGGCATAACTTTGCCTTGAAGAGTCCAAATCAGGTCTAACCTCTGGCATTGGAAACAAGACTCATAGGGCTTCTACAAGATTGAAGATCACATGTTGGGAATCTAAAATCGAAGAGATACATCAGATTAAATACCGTGCTATTAGAAGGCAAGAAAAACTAGATCAAGTGTTATCAAGGGGTGCAAAGGACTAGAATTTATAGGGTTGAAAAGAGCAAGGTGCGGAAAAATGATGTAGTAGAAGTAAGCTACAGGTTAGTATCTTCTGTATATGCATGTTCATCTCTTAATTGCATTCGGTTCTTTGTATTCTAATTTTTTGTTTTTGTTTAGCACTGACATATGCTCTGCAAGATGAGGTAAGTTTTGCTATTATCATGTCATCGATATTTCCTTGAAGACTTTTTGCAAGTATTATATATTCATCAAGAGAAGAATCAATGCATAACCTAATTTTCTAAAGAATGAGAAAGGGTAGCATGACAAGAGCAGCAATCAAGATGCAGAACAACAGCAAGAAGTTCACCACATGAGGTCTTCAGGTGGGCAACACTACATACAAACATTGTAAAAGTATCATTGTACATAGTCATTGTAAAAGCATCTTCATAAAATTTGTACAAATGTATATCTAACAAGAGTTGAAGAGGCAGTGTCGGGAGGTCTAGGATCATCATTAGGTGGTTGTGTCATAGTTGGGGTTATGGTCTAGTATGTTGTCTTCTTCTACATCATTCTATATAATTGTAAAGTGGACCATTTTCCCCGGTACGGGATTCCATTCTTCTTTTATTCTTCTATAGGGTGGTATGGTGTTGCTAAGCTGGTGCATGAAGTCACCAATAGGTTCAAGCCTATGAAAAATTCAGGGTGGTAGGGTGGTGCTAGCGTGAGTTGTAGTTCATTGGGTGTTGGGGCATCTGTTCAGTTGACTACTGAAGAATCTTCAGGGTTGGAGCATCCATCCAGTCGGAGCTGGAGAAGAATGATTTTCTAGATTCTAGGAAATTGGAGCTTTCTTTTCAACTGGAGTTGAAGATTAAAGAATTATTAGAAAAGAGTTCGGTGGTTTTTGACCTAGCGGGAGTTTGCCACCTAAATTTTTTGTGCCTCCCTGTGTCCTTTTATTAAATGTTGTTACTGCATAAACGTTAATGATAATTAAAGATTAAATAATTCTTTGAAAAGATTTAAAAGTTATAATTGCTAATAAATATTGATTCACACCCACACCCCCCCCCCCCCCCCTCTCTCAGTATTTTCCAACAATTGGTATCAAAGCTTGGTTCCTCCAATAGAAGTTTAACAACCAAAAGGAGATCATGGAGCATGCCAAGAATGGTGTAACTATATTCAATGAAAATAATTATGCACTCTGGAAAGGAATAATGGAGGTCTATCTCTTGGCACATGGTTATGAAGTATGAGACACTGTTCAAGAATTTCGTAAATGATGCAAAAGCAAAGAATATTATTATTAGTGGACATATTGAATCTGCTTATCATAAGGTGTTGGGTTGTAAAACCGCAAAAAATGTATGGGAGAAGCTTGAGAATATATATATAGGTGACTTAAATGTTAAAGAAGCAAAGCTTCAAATCTACAGAGAAAAATTTGAGAAACTTAGAATGAAAGAAGATGACAACATTGCTACATACTTCTAATAGGTTGATGAAATAACCAACACTTTGGAAGGATTGGGAGACCCTGTTGATGAGAAGACTATTATACGGAAGATTCTTAGAATGTTACCAGGAAGATTCAACCCAAAGGTATCGATCTTAGAATATAGTGAAAATATAGACAAACTTGGCAAAGATGAATTACATGGAGTTATCATAGCATATGAAATGAGACTTGATGAAGAAGAGGGTACTTCACATCTAGAAATTGCTTTTGCTGCATCTAAAAAAATCAATAAGGACAAGCAACCTTCAAAGGAAAAGACCTACACCTGCACCTACAAATGTGAAGAAACGGAAGATGATGAAGAAGGTTTTTCAGATGGAGAATATGCTTACTTTATGAGAAAACTAAACATTGGTAAGGGAAAAATGAAAGGTAGACTTCCCTTGATATGTTTTGTTTGTGGTGAGGTTGGGAATTTTGGAGAAAAATGTCCAAACAAAAGTGATGGAAACTCGAAAGGAAGGAAAGTCTTTAAGAAATTCAACAAGCAAGGTAAGAAGAAAGGGTTCAAAAGGAATTTTCTCTCTAAAGAAGATAGCTCATCATCCGATGAAGATAGTGACAGTGAAGAAGAAGCCAATGAGAGAGTACTATTTATGGACAAGCAAAATAAACAAGAGGTATCAAAAAACAAAGAAGAAGGGTTGACCATAGAAGAATTTTCTAAGGAGGCAATCAAGCTTATAAAAGAGCTCAAGGTTGAGAAGATCCCTTCCAATACTCTTGAAGAACAAGTTCAAGGTCTCAAAATTGAAGATAATGAACACAAACGTATTGAAGAGTCACTTTAAAAGAAGCTGGAAGAAAGCAACCAAGAAAGGGAAGCATTAGAAGTCGAAGTAGTCTCGTTGCTAAAGAAGTGAAGAAGGGAAAATTGTCCAAAACTATGCCAATAGCTCATGGGCGTTGGAAGAACTCATCAACAAACAAGGTTCTTACAACAATAGAACTAGCCTCGATTATAAAGAAGAAGTAGGAAATTCTACAACAAAATACAATGAACCTATGAGATCTGACATGCATGTAGACTTCATTGAACAAGATTCACAAGAACAACCTTGGAAGACAATTCCCCGATGAAGATTTCCATCCACGTGCCAACATATTTTTCATGGCTATTGTTATTTATGTGGAAAATTTGGTCATAAAGCTGTAGAATGTCGCACGTACCCTAGGAATCAATACAGTTCCAGAAGATCTATCAAATATGAACCTCCCAAGGATCAACGAAACATCAATAGATTTGAACATTTAAGAAGTAATATTGAATGTTACAAATGTCGAAAATTTGGATGTTGAGAGATGGCACAAGAAATTACTAAAAATAGAAGTGCTAAAATTAGCAGTTTGGGTACCAGTACTTGATTGGGCAACAAGGAATGAAAAATGGAAGTGCTAAAAATATAAGTTGTATTTTTAGCAGTTCAGTGTGGATTCCTATTTTAGGCAGTCCCTGGTCTAAAATAGGAACTAAAATCTGAATTTGGTCTTACCGGTAGTTTGAATATTAATTAATTAATTTAGTTTGAGTTAATTCGTTAATGAAAATCAAACTTGAAATTTTTGTGAGAACATGCAATAATTTCTCCACTAATTGGGGAATGCGTCCTTGATTTGCTCCACTGATTGAGGAATTAAGGATGAGTTCTATATTGAGAGGATCAGTTGACTTAGTTTAACTTAGTCAAGTTTAGTTAGATTAATTTAACAAGTTGTTAAATTAATGAGATTCAATTTGCTGATGCTTGCATGCATGTGACAACTGGTATTTTCAGATAACTGAGTATTCACTTATGGATAACTGATGCATGTCAGTTCTGTCAGAGACTCGGTTGAGATCAGAGAAGGGATAGTGTACTATCAGTTGGATGAATATTTTTCCTATAAAGGAAGCTCATCAATGATGAGGATTTATCTCCTTCAAGTTTGTGCAGTTAGATCAGAGGTTAGTGAGTGTGTGAAGAGGCCAATTCACACAGGTGGCAGCATTGGACCCCAAGGAAATTGCACAAGGAAATAGGAGGATTGGAGGGCAGAGGAGAAGATTTATGAGAAGCCTTTGAATGTCTATGAGTAGCAGAGGGATTGTATTGAGAGCTAGATAGCTTATGAGCTAAGGCTTTGTGTAATCTAGACTATATTTCCACTTGTATGATAATATAGAGATGGGGTTTTGGGCAGGCGCTTTCCACGAGTTATATCTTCAATGTTATGTGTGTTTGATTTATCCATATCAGTTATATGTGTTCATGCTTGATGTTGCTCATGTTCAATTAAGCTTCAGCAAAGTTTATGGTAGATGTAGATCTAGTATTATGCTTTAGTACGTTTCATATATTACTTTGATCTACAGGTGAAATTTCTACATGATATTAGTGAGCTAGCTGATTTGTAGAGAAAATTCTACATGTTATTAGAGCTGACTAATTTGTAGAAAAATTCTACAAAATTCTACATTGGACACATATCCAAAGATTGCAGAATTGAAAATCCTCCAGAAGAATCTTTGAAGCCACAAAATGGATGAACATGGAAGAAGAAGAACGCTGATAATTGTGCTCTCGCTCTCGAGGCTCAAAACAACAAAGATGTGTGGTATGTTGATAGCAGTTGCTCAATGCATATGACTGGAGATAGAAAGAAATTTGTATCTCTGAAAGAGAATAAGGATGGAACTGTGCCCTTTGGAAATGATGGATCTTCAAATGTTATAGGATCAGGTATCATCAGTCTCGGAAGCAAAGATGCTCTAGCCAAGAATGTTCTATTGGTTGAAAACATGAATCACAATCTACTCAGTGTTAGACAAATTTGTGATGAAGGACACACAATGCTATTCAACTCCACACAATGTGAAATCAGGAAAGGAAGTTATGGTAAAATTTTAGCTACAACAAGTCAAGCTCCAAACGACATATATGTTATGCATGAAGCAACTAAAGCATGTCTAGTAGCTAAAGAAGATGAAAGTTGGTTATGGCAAAAACGAATGGGTCACATAAAATTTGACAATCTTGTCAGGATAAGCAAAAAGGAAGCAGTACAAGAAATTCTGAGAATCTCAAAACCTTCCAACACACTATGTGAGGCCTGTCAGCACGACAAGCAAACTACATGCGGATTTAAAACAAAAGAACACTTTGCATCACATCCATTGGAATTGATACATACTGATCATGTGGTCCTATGGGAACAAAAGGCTTAGATGGAGAATTATATTTCATGTTAATGATAAATGACTATACCAGGATGACAGCTTTCAGTTTCCTAAAGAAAAAATCTGAAGCATTTGAGTTCTTTAAGATCTACAAGGAGTTTGTCAAAAATGAAATTGATTTAAAAATAAAGTGTCTAAGATCAGATAATGGCGGAGAATTCACTTCCAAATTATTTCAGCAATACTGTGAAGAAAATGGAATAAAAAGCCAATTTTCAATAGCACAAACACGTCAACAAAATAGATTTGTTGAAAGAAAGAACAAAACCATACAAGAAATGGGTAGAACAATGCTGAAGGACTCAAAATTGGAGGCAAAATTTTGGGTTTAAGCAATTGATATGACAGTCTTCATTATCAACAGAGGTCTTCTCAGAAATAATTTCAATAAGATCCCATATGAATTATGGAAAGGAAAACCTGCTAATGTAAAGAATTTCATAATCTTCTAAAGCAAATGTTATATCAAAAGAGAAGATCAAAAGTTGGGTAAGTTTGAATTGCGTGTTGATGAAGGTATCTTTATTGGTTACTCACGCAAAAGAAAGGCCTATAAATGTTGTAATCTAAGACGAAAATAGATAGTGGAGAGCATAAATGTTACATTTAACGAAGATAGTGTTCTAACGAATAATGATGAGGATCTAGAATCTTTGAAACTTGAGACAGAGGCTGAAAAAGGTACAAAGAAAATTCTAGAACAAGAAGCAATTATCAACTAGGAAGAAGTAAATAATGATCAACAAGACATACAGGAAAAACAACAAGAAGCTCCTCCAAAGAGAACAAAAGAATGGATTCAAAAGAACCATCCATAAAATCAAATCATTGGTGACATAAATGAAGGAATTGGAACAAGAAAAGGTCGACAACTTCGTTCATCACAACAAGCTGACATTGCTTATTTAGCAAACTTTGAGCCTAGAAGTTTTGAGGAAGCCAGCTAGAATGAACATTGGGTAGTAGTTATGAATGAAGAATTGAATCAAATCATGAAGAATAACACCTGGGAATTAGTTCCACGACCAAAAGATAAAAATGTCATCGGGACTAAATGGGTGTTCAGGAACAAATTGAATGAAGATGGACAGGTTACCATAAATAAAGCAAGATTGGTTTGAAAAAGTTATGTGGTGGGCTCCAGTATTGCAGCAATAATTATGCAACTCCTGGGACTCCCTTCTTTACTTTTATCAACCCGGTCGTTCGTAACAAACTTGGAAGCGACGATGTTGTATGCACAAGTACTAGCTCTTGTCGCAGTTGTCACTTGGTCAGCTGGCACAAGTTTGCTAGGAGCTTAAGCCAACTTCTATGAGCTCTTAGAAGAAGCTTTGTAATTTATGAATGAAAGCTAACTCGAAGAAAGCTAATCTATTTGCGAAAAGAGATTGAAAATCTGGAGAAAAGCACAAACCCTAATTCTACCAGCTAGTCCTACTTATGCAAGGATGAGCATACAAACTACTGAAAGAGATGTCATTACTTATATGAAAGTAAAATACATGTGCTTAGACTACCTCTATCCTAAGAAAACATCTTTTTGTAATTTTGATTAAGTTGTCAGTTTTATCATGCATATGCTTTCACTGTTCTTGACTGTGCAGGGGTGGATCAAGGAGGAGGAATGCTTGGAAAAGGTT
>APFE030069567.1:0-22627 GCA_000404065.3 Pinus taeda | reverse complement strand
ATGTTTAAAAAGTGGATTTTAGAGGATGGGTGAGTGAGGGAAGGTGCATGGATGGATAAGGAGGTAGGATAGGGGCCTGGAGTAACCTAGAAACTGGTGGGTGGAGTGGTGAGAAGGTGTAGAACGCTTACTTGGCTTGAAGAAGGCTAAGGCAATGATTGAGCAAGTAGGTAGGGTAACGTGGAAAAAGGACAGATGGGAGAAGAGGAACCCAGCTAGGAGAAGGAACAGGTGGCTCAGATGACGTTTAGGTGGATGAAAGAGTGGTGGAGATTCCCTGCACGGTGTACATTCAATTGAATCAACAAAGTCTTGAAAATGACCAAAGTCCTAGCTAATCTAGTCTAACTATCAATAACACGAATGAACAATAGCTTTATTGGAAAAAGACCATGTACATCAACTATGCAAAGAAACATTTCAAAGATCTAAACCCATAACTAACTTCTTCAAAGGAAAACAATACACTAAGGATTGCATGGTCAAGCAAACTAGTGTTTTTGTTGGGGTAGCACTATTTCCTCACTTCCAGCCCCTAATCCAATAAGGATGAGGTGAAACTGAGAGTGTGGTTGTCCCTTTTCTTTGGAGCTTTTTCTGTTATTATCTTACCAAAACACCTGAAGCAATTCTATTCATAAACAGTGATCTATCCAAGCAACATAACCAAATCTGCCTAACAGAAATATGTTTCAAATGCATAAAGGGAAACAGTGATGCATAAAGGAAAAGTAACAGTACAGAAAGGAAGCCCTAGGCTCTCAGGTTGGGCCCAACCCTAAGAGCTATGGCTCCTATAGAAAACTCAAAGTTGATATAAAATCGAACTGCTTCTCATTATCAAAAAATAGTCATAAGAGATGCCAAAAATGGCTACAAGAGAACAAAGTAAAGCTAGCAGCACTGTGGTGCAAAATATGCAATGGTTTAAAAAGTCCCTTACGAAGGCTGAGGCCTCAACATTTATACATCACGAGGGCCCTAGCTGGCCTCCTTAATCTGTGGAACTCGGCTGTCCAAACTGTGAGTTAGACCATTCCTTCCAAAATCTGCTTGGCTTCCTTCTAGATTCAGTTTTGGTGGTCTTTGGAGCTCGGAGTTGGGGGTGAAGATCCAGAGGAAGGGTTATTTAATGCCATAGAAAACCCCCCTACGAATCCTCACCTCAGGCTTGGCTATCTTTTAGCCCATGATTGCTCGGTTTGGCTCCAACATGTGTCAAAAAACCTGAAATGAGAACGTGTTAGCCACCTAGGAAGAGTGACTAGCCTTATTCGTACAAATGACATAAACATACTGAAAATAATGCATAAGATATGGAAAATGAAGGATTGAGCAAGGACTGAACAAGGATAATTAGGCCGAATGAGCCCAACGAATTACCAATTTTGGGGCTCATCATCACCCCCTACTAAAAGGGTTGCTCATCCTTCGAGCAACTAGTCCAGCTCCTTGTCTTTCATTTCTTTAATCGCCACCCTCACATCCCAGGCTTCTGAAGTAGTGTCCTCCGCACTGTCATGGAATCCGGCCTTACTTTCCACCTCTTCCCACTGCTTATGCTCTTCCTCTTCTGTGACTCCTTCTAACAATCCCAAAAGCAAGGGTGGACTTAGCTTGAGGCCTATCCAATTGGCCTAGAGGTTCTGCATAGACTTCTTGTAGATAGGCACTCGTGCCAAGGCCTCCCTCATTCGAGTTGGAGTGTGATATTCTCGGATTTTGAGGCTGTGGGACAATGTGTTCCACCTACGGGTGCAAGCATGAACACAATTGTCCCCTAATAATTTCTCCATATCCTCGAAGTGTGCTATGGCCTGGGCCTGGCGATCCATGTACTCTAATAAAGCCTAAGAGTTGGTTGCTAGGTGTTGGTGAGTAGATATCAATGTTGTGGGGTCCCCTGGCTCTGCTCTAATCAGCAGTGGTTCATGTAGTTCCCGGTCCATGACATTCCTGACCTCATTCGCTCTCTTTTCTTCGTGGTTTAATCATGAGGTCATTGCCATCAGCTGCATGTCCCCTACTGCTATGTTGGGGTCCCACGAGGTGATGTTTGGAAGGGCCAAATTATGGAGGTAAATCTCTGAAAGCTTAGCCTTATCTTCCAATGAACTGGTGTTACATAATCCATGAATTGCTGGGGGTTTTGGATGTGGGAGATACCCCTCTGTGCCAATGTGTTGATTTGGAACTGCAGCCACTGATCCCTTAGGTACAAGCCATAGGATTTGGCTGGTTGCCTACATTGAGGAGTTTCCATTGCCCAACTAGCCATGCAGGCCAGTTATGCCTCCTTTTCTTGCATTTGTTGTTTTAGGGATTGTATCTTTACACCTGCCTGCAATTCCCTTTCCTGTAGCTACTGGTTAAGTTCCTCAAGATCAGCTTGCATCCCTTCTTTTCCTTGAGGTTTTGCTAAGGGGTCCTTGGCTGCTGTGTCCTCTCCTTTTCTCTGTCCCTGTAGCTGTAGCTGTTGTCTAAGTAGCTCATTCTCTTCTCTTAACTTGGCTTGTTGGGAGCTTTCCACATGCCTTAATCTTGCCAACTCCCTTTGTGTTTCCTTGAGCCTTTCCTCTAGAGGCCCTATATCTGCTACCACCTTGGATTTAGCGATCCTCATCCAAGTGTGGGTTCGTACTCTTTCTTCCTCTAGTGCTAGAAATAGTGGCACTGTGAACTTTTGAGGAATAATTTTTCCGGCCTCCAAAAAGTTATAATAAGAGCCCAGGCTGGGTTGGGGGCTTGGTTCCATCATGACATCGGTCTTATCCTCCTCCTGTGGTGACTTGGCTGCTCTTTCCTCCATCTGCTCAGTTTCTTTTAGCCTAGCCAAAGTTTCCTGTAGAATAGCCTCAGCATCCTGTAGAGAGGCTTCTAAGCTCAATTTCTCCATTCTTTCTCTCCATGAGGATGTTTTCAAGCTCCCCCACTCATAAGTAATGGATGCCTTGAAGGAGGACCTATCCTTTGGTGTGGTAGGGGTATCCACAATTGTGATTGGCTCTTTTGATGGAGGCTGGGGCCTGCCAGTCTTAATCCTCACACTCCTTCTTGCTTTAAAATACAGAGGAGTCTCCCTCTTTCGTTTCTCTTTTGGCTTGGGAGAGGTACTTAGGGTGGCTAGCACAACTGTTGCCTCCCTAGCTAGAATTTTAGCTGACTTCTCCTTCTGCTGTCCTTCTTTCGGACTTCCTGTAGAAAGTCCTGTAGCAGTTGTTTTCTGGCTTCCTGTAGAAGCCGTTTTTAAACCTCCTGTAGAAATAGTCTGTTGTTTTCCTGTAGAAGCCGAGGGCACTGTTTTAGCCTGCTTGGTTGAGGGTAATTTTTCCTTTAACTTGGCTGAGGTTGCCTTAGGGGTGCCCTTACTGACTTGGACTTTCTCAGTCCTTTCTACCCTGCTCTGTAGTCTTTTCTCCCTGGGTGTTGGTGCAATTTTACCATCCCCTGTTTTGGTCCCTTGCCCCTTTTCTTGTGTTCCTTTCTGTTCTTTCTTCGGTGTTTTGCTCGGGGTTTCTTATTCTTTAACCTTCTTCTCTGCCTGAGTATGCTCCTTCTCCTCGCTGCTGGAGGAAGTGAGCTCCTCGGCCAAGACTCAGATGTCATCATCCTTCGACATATTCCGAAAAATTTCCCAGGAGAGAGGGCCAGTGAAAGTGTGGAGTGCATCTTCCACGAGGAGATTGATAAGCCCATGATGGGCTAGCTAGTCTGGTGTCCCCTCTCTCAGTTTGGTGGCACACTCAGTCATGGACTGCGGGAGGAAGTAAGGAATGCTCAATTTTTGCTCTGAGGGTAGGTCCATTTGGTGCCTGAGTTCTGTGAGCAACCGGAAATGATAGCCATACACAATGCTAAATCACCCCTCACATGTAATATACTTCATAATTTGGAGGCTGACTTCACTCCAGAACGGTTTTAGGCTAGTTCTTCGAACTCCATTCTTGTCCTCTTAGAATTGCTCCTCTGGCAAGAAGAACTCTTTTTTAGCTTTCTAACCAAACTTCCTCTCCTCCTTATCCCAGGGTACCCCCATTGGTAGATCAGTTACTCTGCTGATGAGCTGTGGGGTGAGTCTGAGGGTCAATCCTCTGAAGTTAACAACGGCCAATGTCTTTGACTTCAGCTTCAGGGACCTAAGGAATTCTTTTGCAATTTCATCATCGCGACCTTGAAACTTGTCACAGAATGACATCCAGTGTGCATGGGAAAACAAGTCCACCACCTCAGGGGTTTCCCGTAATTTCTTGGAGTCTGAAGGTTCTTTTCTAATGAACCCTCCTGGCATGGTAAAAATTCTGTGTTTGTTTGCGCTTTTAAGCAGACAGGGAGTTCTGGGTGTATTTCCTTCTCAGAGCATAAAAAAAGATATCTTTGTGTCAATTACCCTGTGCTGAACTTGCCTGTTCATATATAGAAGGAGGACTTCAGGATTTTTCTACACGGAGCGCAGAGTTACGTCTCCATTATACACACAGTCATATAAAATTTACAATTTTTACCGGTGCCTTGACAGTGTCTCAATTTCTACAGGAGGGATTTTAATTCAATCGTGGAGGAAATCTCGCATGCAGACCACGAAGACAATTTCAGGCAGCGATTAAAAAAAAGGCTTTTGACTTCACAGACAGACTTGCATTCACATTTCCCTACCCCCCTCAATACGTCGAATTCACCACCTTTGGAATTATTTGCATGGGAAACTTATGTTCAGGCCTACCTCATTGAAAATTGCCACCCTCGATGTGAACAGTCCGCGCTGGTTCGTATGTTGAGTTTCCTATAGCACAGCTTCCTGTAGAAATCGCTCTTGGCTTCTGGAGGATGTTACGGTGGTGCAAGACTAGTCTGAGCGGTAGCAGGATGTTTGAACAGACCGAGAACTCGGGCTAACAACTTGCAGAGGAGGAGGACGCGTACTCGGCTGCAAAACGGTTGTGAGCATAAATGACTGCAGTGCATCATAAGTTATTCAACCTGCCGATTTTGAAATGTTGCGGAATTCATGGCGCGGGGGTGAGCTATCCTTGCCGATTCGTTGGCCGACGTCATGGCTATCATTCCCCAACGTGTCCCTGACAGCCGAATTCTTCCCTCTGCATTCACCGCCGCCATTCCTGTCATATCGTCGCTTCTCCCCGACTGGACACTTCCCACGTGTCAATTACCTGTCTTTTCAACATAACCAAGCCCATTCAGATCCTATGAGGCCGCCTGACTGGCTGTGGTGGCCAGTTGAATGGAAACCAGACTTTTTCAATCCATCCATTCTCACAGTCATGCACATTTAGAGTATAGCTTATGTAATTTGACAAAATAAGGTTAGGCACTTACCTGTGCGGCGTGGACGTGGTGTTTTTTCAGGTTTCGGGACGAGGGATGCTGGATCTACTTGCTGTTGCGTTGTGCACAGGTTTTGGAGCTCCTCTTCATTGGTTGCTACTAGCTATGAGACTTTGAGACCCGTTTCCCTGGTGGTGAATGCTGCATGCACCGGTTTCATGAGTTGCTGGTGTCTTCATGGTATGTGCTCTAGCTAGATCAGTTGCTATAGGATTCCTGTAGGACATCCTGTAGCCGTTTCTCCTTCTGGGGTGCATGCTGAAATAAATGGAGTTACGTTCACAGGTGAAGGGTCTTGAGGTCGCCTTGACAGGTGAAGTGTGAAAACCTCAGAATGCCTTATTTTTAATTTGGAAAAAAACAAATTTTATCTGAAAAAATAGGGTTCTGGTATGCATGTGCAGGTATATTTGACCAGATGGGAGAAATGGTGGTGAAAGGAGGTGAAACAAGTGGAGGATGGAAGAAACAAGTGGTTGCATGCCTCCTCAACGGGCTTCAAGCTTCAAATCCTTCTCCATAATCGATTCTGGCCCGCCCAAAAGCTCTACGGGATGTTTCCTGTAGAAATACAGAACTTCTTGTAGAAGGTCCTGTAGCTTCCTGTAGAAGGTTGAACCATGACCAGATTGTGTCCAAACCTTGGAAAAAATGAGTGTTCATGGAGGGAGTGTATGTGAGGCTGCCTGGTAGCTTGGTAGGGACCCTTGTCCTTGAGTTGAGAGGCCTCCTTTTTGCATTGTGTTCCTGCAACCTGCAACACTTTCCAGAGATTAAGCTTGTTTGTTTTTCCTCTGTTTCTTCCTTCTTCTTCTTCTTCTTCTTCTTTTTTTAAGAGACAGCAGGAGTGCCTCAATGAGGTTTTCACCCCTACTATCTGCCTTGGGCGCCTCAGAGAGGTTCTCACCCAAGGATCTTTTTATTCCAATTCTTTTTTCAGAGAGACAGCAGGAGCGCCTCAATGAGGTTTTCACCCCTACCATCTGCCTTGGGAACCTCAAAAAGGTTTTCACCCAAGGATCTTTTTTATTGCATTCTTTTTTTTTATATGTTTTTTTCCTTTTGATACATAATGATGCTCAAGGTGTGCCCAAAACAGAGGCAGAACCCTTCTCTATGACCAGCACTGATTTTTCCACAATTTTGATGAACTCTTGCCTCGAAAGAGGTTTCCTGTAGATCTTTAGTCGATGCCCATTGACGAGCATGGGGATGCCTTCTTCATCAATAGTCCGGATAAGGGCAGAACCATTGTCATTACACTTTTCCACTGCATATGGTCCTAGCCATCTTGTCCTCAGCTTCCCTTTGAAATCCTTATGTCTGGAATCATACAGCAGCGCCCAATCTCCTGGCTGGAATTGTTTGTCATCGAGGTGCCAGTCATGCCATACCTTCCTCTAAAGTTGAATCACTTCTGAGTGGAGGAGGGCCTGCATTCGGTGTTCATCTAACCCATTCAGCTGCATTAACCTTTCTTATTGAGCATGGCTGAGATCTAGGTCTAGCTGAGCTGCCATCCTCAATGTGTTGTATTCAAACTCGATTGACAGCAAAGCTTTCTTCCCATAGACCAACTCATAGGGTGTGAAACTGGTTGTGGTCTTCCAAGTGGTGTTGTAGGCCCAAGTGGCCTCAACCAGGAAATCTGCCCAATCCTTTCTGCTGCTGCACACCACCTTAGTCAAAATCCCTTCTAATGCTCTATTGGTGACTTCCACTTGCCCATTCGCTTGAGGATGATATGGGGTGGAAGTCCTATGCTTGATCTTGTGATGAGCAAGCAAGTCTTCAATCAAGTGGGAGGTGAACTAGCTTCCTTGATCAGTGACTAACTCTCTTGGGTAGCCAAATTTGTAGAAAATGTTTTCTCTTAAAAACTCAGCAACCTTTTCTTTTGTTGCTGCTTTGATTGCCTTGGTTTATGCCCACTTTGTCAGATAGTCTGTGCACACAATGATATAAGACTTTTGCCTTGAAGGAGGGTTGATAGGACCCACAAAATCCATACCCCACTTCTCAAATGGCTCAAGAGTCACTTGAGGTTGGAGAGGCATTTCGTGGCTTGGAGTCAGTTTCCCCATCCTTTGGCATCGATCACATTGGCTGATATATCTTTTGACATCTTGATGAAGAGTGGGCCAATAGTAGCCTTCCTGTAGAATTTTGAAGGCAGTCCTCTTGGCTACAAAATCTCCTCCACAAGGCCCATTGTGACAGGTTAGGAGGATGTCAAAGACTTCCTCCTCCCTTACACAATGCCTTAAGATCTGATTAGGGCCAAGTTTGAACAGGTTGCCCCCGATCCAAGTGAATGAGGCACTTTTCCTCACGATTCCGCTCTTCTCCTTTGAAGATAGATGCGGAGGGAACTGTGCTGAGACCAGATAGTTTGCTATATCATCAAACCACGAGGAGAGTATTGAGATAGCAAACAGATGCTCATATGGCATCTAGTCATCCACTGTTCCTTCTTCACCTGCAGGCAAATCCAATCTAGACAAGAAGTCAGCAACAACATTTTCTTTACCTGGTTTGTCAATGATAGTCAAATCAAACTGCTGCAACAAAAATAACCATCTAATAATACGAGCATTCACATCAGGCTTATTCATTAAATATCTAATTGCAGCATGGTCAGTATGTACAAATGTTTGATAGCCAGTGATGTAGTGTCGGAACTTGTTTAGGGAATGGACCACGGCCAGGAACTCTTTCTCAGTTACCGTATAATTCATTTCTGCTCTGGATAAGTTTTTGCTGACAAAGTATATAACATATGGAAGTTTTTCTTCAACTTGTCTTAAGGCTGCCCCTATGGCTTTGTTCGATGCATCAGTGTGGATGTGGAAAGGTAGGGCCCAGTTTGGGCCTCTCAGAATTGGAGCGGACACCAACTTATCTTTCAATTCATTCAGAGCCCTCTCGCAGTCATCCAACCATTTAAACTCAACATCTTTTGCTAAGAGGCCAAATAATGGTGAGGCTAGCTTACTAAAGTCTTTAATGAATCTTCTGTAATATCCCGTTAAGCCTAGGAAACTTCGAACATCTTTCACCTTTTGAGGAGGTGGAACCCTTTTGATGATAGCAATTTTACTGGGATCCACCTGTAATCCCTGGCGAGAAATGGTATGACCTAACACGGTCCCTTCAGTCATCAGGAATTCACATTTTTCAGGGCTGAGGAATAGGTTCATCTCAATGCACTTGCTCAAAACTTTTCCCGGGTTGGACAAGGCTTCTTGGAAGCTTGAACCGTAAGGAGTAAAGTCATCCATATAGATTTCCACTGAATCATGGACCAACTTGGCAAAGATGCTTAATACAGCTCTCTGGAAAGTGGCAGGGGCATTACATAGCCCAAAGGGAAGGATGCGGTAGGCAAAGGTACCCCATGGACAAGTGAAAATGGTCTTATATTGGTCCTCCAGGCTGATTTGGATCTGATTATACCCGCTAAACCCATCTAGGAAAGAGAAAAACCTCTTCTCTGCCAGACCATCCAACACCTGATCTATGAAAGGTAAAGGGAAGTGGTCTTTCTTGGTGGCTTTGTTCAATTCTCTATAGTACACACAGATTCTCCATTTCCCATTTTTCTTGGGTACCAACACTAGAGGGGAAACCCATTCACTATCCGAGATGGGGTAGATGAATCCTGCATCCAACAATTTTTGCACTTCTTCTTTAACAATGTCCTTGAGGGCTAGATTCATTCTCCTCTGAGGTTGCCTGACTGGTTTACATTCCTCCTTAATGTAGATATGATGGGTACAGACCGAGGGATGGATTCCCTTCATTTCCTTGTAGCTCCAGGTAAAGGCCTCCAAATGGCGGGTCAAGAGGCTACATAGCTCCTTTTCCTGAGAGGGAGAGAGAGAGGAGCTTATCTTCAAAGCCCTCTCAGGGCCAAACTCCACATTCTTAACTCTGGGAGTGGTCAGATCAGTCTTACATAGGTCCACTAAAGCATTGGCCTGGTGTCTTCCACCAACTCTTCCAAGGATAGTGCACCAGGGGGAGGATTTTGGATTAAGTTCTCAATCAAATCATCCTCGGTTGGAAGACCTCCCGTGGTGGCCTCTACTGTGCATAATGGTGTAGAGTAAACCTCATCCTCTTCTCCTTCTTCCAACCAGAGGGGTAAGTCATGTTCTAGCAGAGGTTGGGTGGGAGGGTATAAGACCAGCTGTTTGGACATAGGCCCATTTTTGATGGTCATGCTTCCAGCTCAACAACTGATGTAAGCATCTGCAATGGTCAGCCAAGGCCTTCCCAAAATGAGGGAATATCCCGTGAGTTTTGCCTTTGGCTGAGGGACCAAAAAGTCTGCAGGGTATTCCCAGGAGTCAACAGAGGCCAAGACATCTTCCACAATCCCTTCAGGAGTCACGGTGGAGCGGTCTGCCAATTGCAGGACTATCGAGGTCTTCCTTAGGGAACTCTAAAGGTTGAGCTTAAGCATGGTGTCCCTGGTCATCACATTAATGGTGGCCCCTAGATCAATCAAAGTGTGGGGTATAATGGTGCCATTGATGTGGACATCAACTATAGGACTCCTAGGGTCCAAATACTTTGGACAGATTACTTGCCCCAACATGAGATCGGACAGTTGTCCTATGACATTGATGGTTGAGGCATATTTCTTTCGCCTGCCTGGGTGCCTGAAACACTTCTCCTTAATCAATTTGTTGTATATCAGTACATCTTTTATGGCCTAGAGAAGTGGTATTTTCACACACAAATGCTTGAGTTCTCCCAGAAGCTCATCCTCTTCTGGGTTGGGTTGTGTGGTTACTGTGAGTCGCTCAAGAAAGGGTGGAATGGCTTGGGGTTCACTTTCCTGTTTCTTTTCCTCCTCCTCTAGGGGAGGAGGTTGGCACTCTGGAAGGACCTTCCCAGATCGTAGGTTGATCTCCTGGATCTCCACGGCATAGGTAGGGCATGTTGTTTCCCTAGTATATACCTATTGGGCCTGTCTGTTGTTGGGGTTCGAGTTCAGTTGAGCAGGCATATGGGGTTGTCTTGGAGGAGCAGGAGGTAATGGTTGTGGTTGAGCCGGTGGTGGAGGAAGAATGACAGGAGGAGTGTTGTATTTGGGCCTCCACCCTAGTTGAGGTGCATTCCACTGAGGTTGTGGCTGGGCATGAGAGTGAAATGAGTGAGAAGGAGGTTGAGTGTGGTATGGAGATGGATAAGACCACAGAGGAGGTGCGGACCAGAAAGGATGAGCAGGGGGACCCCAAGAAGGTATATGAGCGGATTGGTTGGGGTTGTAATAAGCTTGGGATGGCCCTTGCATCCCCTGCTGATAAGGCCTGGGTCCATGTGGCCTCCTTTGGTTGAGGAAGTAGAGAGGTTCAGTAGCCACCTCAGTTCCTAGGTACATGGCTTTAAATCCCGGCAAGGTAGGGCATTAGTTGGTGGGGTGGTCTTCCTCACAAATGAAACATACCTCTACTGAGTGCAATGGGAACTCATTCTTGGGATGCTTCTTCGTGCATCTAGGACAAAAAATGGCCAAAGCCCTCTTAGCTTCTTCTATCTTTTGCTGAATTCGGCAGGTATCAAGTTGCATGGCAATAGTCTATCTCATTTTTCTCTTGAGGTATTCCATTTGGTTAGCAAAATCATGCTTGGAGAAAGAGGTACTAGCTGAAAGATGATTCCCCCTACCTCTCTTCTGGGCTGCCCTAGAATGGTTTCTAAACACGGTCTTTATGTCCTCGTAAGGTAGTTGGTAGATGTCTCCTCCAGCCAGCATGTTAAGGGTGTCCAGAAGGTCTTCAGGGACTCCTCAGAGTAGAACCAGCTTCAGAGATTCTGGGTCAAGTGTGCACCTGGCCCATTTATAATTGAGTTGGAACCTTTCCTCGTAGTCTTCTAAAGATTCATCGCTTACCATGGTCATCTGAAAGATTTCTCCCTTAGTTTCCTTGGATCTACAGTAGTCCCGGTACTTGGTATTGAAAGCTTGCTGCATCTGAGCCCAAGTGGTGATACTGTCTCCAGGTAACCCCATGAACCAGCGTAATGCTGCGTCCTTGAGGGTAGAGGGAAAGAGTTTCAGCTTTTTCTCATCCTCAGTATAGTCATAAGTTTGACAAAGGACAGCAAACTCAAACAGGAAGGTATCAAGGTCTTCAGTAGTCAGTCCATGGAAGTGAGGTAGAGCAGAGGAACTTATGTTTTTCATTTTCATGTCTCAATTGGTCTCTCGGATGGGAAAGGCACCTTCTATTCTATCATCTTCTCTTCTACCATTTCGGTTTTCAGCCATGGCTTCAGATGGAGTGTTCCCTAACTCTTCTTCTGTTATAGGATCTTCGTATATCTCAGGAGGTTCACCTATAGGTTCTTCTGGCTCACTGTCACCAGAGAAGAGAGAAGGTTGACTTAGTGATGTGGTGGGGGTGTTGTGTAAGAATTTGCCGGTTTTATCTTTGTTCCTACGAGGCATGAAATGGAAAGACTTTTTTGATTGCTTTTTCTTTTTTTTCTTTGTTGGTACCTGCAAAACTAAAATAGATTGAACTGCAACTAACTATCTTGCTGAAATGAAAATGTGGAATTGAAATGAAAGCAGGAAAGGACTATTCTATTTTGCTCAAATAAAATTGTAGGAATGAAGTGCTAAGCTACGCTTGCAAAATTGAAATTGCGGAATTGAAATGATAAGCTACGCTTGCAGAATTAAAATTGCGGAATTGAAATGCTAATCTACGCTTGCAAAATTGAAATTGTGGAATTGAAATGCTAATCTATGCTTGCAGAATTGAAATTGCGAAATTGAAATGCTAATCTATGAAATTAGGAAATGTCTATTCTAGTTTTGCAGAAAGGAAATTGCAGAATGGAAATGAAATAAACTAATTAGCAGAAGGTTGTAGGAAAAAAAATAGAAGAAAAGAAACAATCACCAATACTCTGACGCTTCCCCGGCAATGGCGCCAAAAATATGGTGGGCTCCAGTATTGCAGCAATAATGCTGCAACTCCTGGGACTCCCTTCTTTACTTTTATCAACCCAGTCGTTCGTAACAAACTTGGAAGCGACGGTGCTATATGCACAAGTACTAGCTCTTGTCGCAGCTATCACTTGGTCAGCTGGCACAAGTCCGCTAGGAGCTTAAGCCAACTTCTATGAGCTCTTAGAAGAAGCTTTGTAATTGATGGATGAAATATAACTCGAAGAAAGCTAATCTATTTGCGAAAAGAGATTGAAAATCTGGAGAAAAGCGCAAACCCTAGCAAACCCTAATTCTACCAGCTAGTCCTACTGATGCAAGGATGAGCATACAAACTAATGAAAGAGATGCCATTACTTCTATGAAGGTAAAATACATGTGCTTAGACTACCTCTTCCTAAGAAAACATATTTTTGTAATTTTGATTAAGTTATCAGTTTTATCATGCATTTGCTTTCATTGTTCTTGACTGTGCAGGGGTGGATCAAGGAGGAGGAATGCTTGGAAAAGGTTGGGAAGGTTCAGAGAGGATCTAAGGAGTCCCCAACACCCTTCCAGAGAGTTTCACAAAGTTTGGCTATCAAGAAACCTCATTCGTGAGCTTCTACAGGAAGTCTGCACGGGTTATATAGGATGTTCAGAGATTTCTACAAGATGTCAGAAATTTCTACACGATGTTTAAAAAGTGGATTTTAGAGGATGGGTGAGTGAGGAAAGGTGCATGGATGGATAAGGAGGTAGGATAGGGGCCTGGAGTAACCCAGAAACTGGTGGGTGGAGTGGTGAGAAGGTGTAGAAGGCTGACTTAGCTTGAAGAAGGCTAAGGCAATGATTGAGCAAGTAGGTAGGGTTACGTGGAAAAAGGACAGATGGGAGACGAGGAACCCAGCTAGGAGATGGAACAGGTGGCTCAGATGACGTTTAGGTGGATGAAAGAGTGGTGGAGATGCCCTACATGGTGTACATTCAACCGAATCAACAAAGTCTTGCAAATGATCAAAGTCCTAGCTAATCTAGTCTAACTATCAATAACACGAATGAGCAATAGCTTTATTGGAAAGAAAACCATGTACATCAACTATGCAAAGAAACATTTCAGAGATCTAAACCCATAACTAACTTCTGCAAAGGAAAACAATACACTAAGGATTGCATGGTCAAGCAAACTAGTGTTTTTGTTGGGGTAACACTGTTTCCTCAATTCCAGCCCCTGATCTAATAAGGATGAGGTGAAACCGAGAGTGTGGTTGTCCCTTTTCTTTGGAGCTTTTTCTGTTATTATCTTACCAAAACACCTGAAGCAATTCTATTCATAAACAATGATATATCCAAGCAACATAACTAAATCTGCCTAATAGAAATACGTTTCAAATGCATAAAGGGAAACAGTGATGCATAAAGGAAAAGTAACAGTACAGAAAGGAAGCCCCAGGCTCTCAGGTTGGGCCCAACCCTGAGAGTTATGGCTCCTATAGAAAATGCAGAGTTGATATAAAATCGAACTACTTCTCATTATCAAAAAATAGTCATAAGAGTGATGCCAAAAATGGCTACAAGAGAACAAAGTAAAGCTAGCAGCACTGTGGTGCAAAATATGCAATGGTTTCAAAAGTCCCTTACGAAGGTTGAGGCCTCAACATTTATACATCACGAGGGCCCTATCTGGCCTCCTTGATCTGTGGAACTCGACTGTCCAAACTGTGAGTTAGACAGTTCCTTCCAAAATCTGCTTGGTTGCCTTCTAGATTCGGTTTTGGTGGTCTTTGGAGCTCGGAGTTGGGGGTGAAGATCCCGAGGAAGGGTTATTTAATGCCATAGACAACCCCCCTATGAATCCTCACCTTAGGCTTGGTTTTCTTTTAGCCCATGATTGCTCGGTTTGGCTCCAACATGTCTCAAAAACCCTGAAATGAGCACGTGTTAGCCACCTAGGAAGAGTGACTACCCTTATTCGTACAAATGACATAAACATACTGAAAATAATGCATAAGCTATGGAAAATGAAGGAATGAACAAGGACTGAACAAGGATAATTAGGCCAAATGAGCCCAACAAGTTACCAATTTTGGGGCTCATCACTATGCACAAGTGGAAGGAATTGATTTCGATGAATCATTTGCACCAGTTGCCAGAATGGAAGCCATCCGGATGTTTCTCACCTATACATGTTCAAGAAAAATAAAAGTATACCAAATGGATTTTAAGTCAGAATTTATAAATGAAGAATTAGAAGAAGAAGTTTACATCGAACAACCTAAAGGTTTTCTACTATCAGAAAAAGTAGACTATGTTTGCAGGTTAAAGAAGGCTCTGTATGGTCTCAAGTAGGCTCCCAGAGCATGGTATGCTCATCTTAATGGATGTATACATCAATAAGGGTTCAAGAAAGGTACTACTAATAGAAATCTTTACGTACAAATAGATAAGGATAATTTAACACTCGCTAAGGTATATGTGGATGATATAATCGTTGGTAGCAATGATGATAGATTAAGTAAGAATTTTGCTACAGAGATGCAATGTGAGTTCAAGATGTCTTTACTTGGTGAGTTGAGATACTTCTTAGGGCTTCAAATATCTCAGCAAGAGAAAGGCATATTTATACGTCAAGCCAAGTACATCAAGGAAATGCTCAAGAAATTCAAAAGGGAAGATTGCAAACCCATCCTTACTCCAATGGTAGCAGGTTGCAAATGTTAGGATATTCTGACGCATAGGAAAGAGTTAAGTATAACTTGGTCTAATGTAGACTTAGGTAAAGTGTGTTTCTTTACTATGTACTTTTGTAACTTACAATCTGACAGTCACAATATGTAGTGATTTGATGGTTCATTCTCTCCTCGGTATTACTGACACTTTATCCATGGCTTAACACCCGATTGGTCCATGATCTCTATTTAAAGAGCATGGAGGGTCATTTGTAGGGTAACCATTCATGAGAGAATCTTATGTAAATTTTTATTCTTTTATTAATAAATTGCCTGAAGTGGCCGGGTTGGCTCAGGCCGTGGATTGTTTCCCTCTTTGAAGGTTTTAAGCACGTCAAGGATATTGGTGTATTGATATGTGATCTATTTGTGAGGGGTGTCCTTTGGTGTTCTGTCTAAGAAAATTACCCTATAAATTCCTACATGGTATCAGAGCTATTTGAGGGCCGCATCCATTGGTGATCCAAATCTGAAGCTGATAAAACTGCATCCGACTATCATTTCCTAGATCTACTATTACTGACTGCTTTCAGGCCGGGAGGACTACTCTATTGTGTTAGGAGCATCTGTTCTAGTGAGGAACCTCTTTCATTTGATGTGAAAACTTTTCCGGTAGCCCTATGTACGTAATTTTTAAGAACTAGAGTTATACAGTGTTTATTTGCAATTTTTAGTTATTTTCTCTCTGTTTATTTCGGTTTATTTAGCTCTTTATTTTTTATTACCAGATCTATACATTTCATTTCTGCATATGCTCTTTTCCCTACGACTTTGTGCGATTTGGTAAATCAGAAACGTAAAGGAAGGATTTTTCTCATGCATATGCTCTTTTCCACCGTGCCTTAGTGTGATATTGGAAAATCAGAAACACTAAGGAAAATTGTTAGTTTCTGGGTAAAGCTAACTTCAAACCATAAGGTTTGTTTTTTTTTGTATGCCCGTTTTGAGTTTTGTGGTTTTTGTTTTGTAGGAAAAAAAAAGAGCTTTCTCAAGTAAGTACGCACCCCAAATCTTTGGTGACTAAAAAAAAAAATAACAAAAAACAAAAAACAAAACAAAACTAAAAAGAACAAAAAAAAAAACCCTTCATCTTTTCCAAAAATTACTAACCTTTTAAACTAGCTCACTTGGTCCAAAGTTACTTTATGAGAATAGAGGTCTTGAGTTCAAGTTTTTATTTTTGTTGAGCTAATTAGATTAAGTTTGGAAAGGGGGTGGATTTTTTTAAATATAACATTATCATTCATTTTCGCACATTCTCGCACCTCGTTGGCATCTTCAACAACTTTTCTTCAAAAAGCCATAACTTCTTCATTCGGAAGCCATTTTCAAAGCCGTTTTTTTTTAATCAGCCTAATTTTTCGAGATATTTCCATTGGAACACTTAGTTTCAGCATCTATGGCTTCACTTTCTGTTAAAATGGAAATTCCATGCCAATGTATTCTTGACAGCACCAACTACTTCCAATGGTGGTCCTACCTTGTGGATTTACTTAGAAGTAAAGGTCTTTACAGAATAGCCGCAGGCCAAGAAACCAAACTAAAAGATGATGATAAGGCAGCCAAATGGGAAAATAGGCAAGATCAAGCACATGGGTTGATAGGGATGTATATTTCCACAGACCTTAGATTCCATATTGCAAAAATTGATACTCCTAATGAAGCAATGAACATATCACTAAAGTTTTTGGAATTAAAAATGAACTTAGAGCCCATTAACTCAAAAATGCGTTGCTTACATTGGACCCCAATAATTTTTATTCCATTGAAGATCTTTTGTCCAATTTCAAGACCCTTAGACTTCTCTTGGAAGGTGTTAAATAAAGAAGATGGTAACCTTATCTATTCCATTCTTACTAAGTTGGGACCAGCCTACTCTGTGTTTGTTTCCACCTTCCATTCTACAAGAGAAGCCTTCATTTCTCAAGGACAAGACTACAAGTCACCTTCCTTTGATGCCTTTTTTGATTCTTTAATAAGAGAACAAGAAAGACTCTTACACCTTGGTCTTCTTAATCTTGGAAGGTCTTCTAAGAAACCCTTAGCCACCCAAAAACAACCAAATTCAAAGAATCCTAAAAAGAATGGTCCTAAACCAAACAAGGGTCCTAAACCAAACAAGGGTCCTAAGCAATTTAAGTCTCAAAATGAAAAATCATTTCAACAAAATGATAAGGGAAATAAAAACAAAGGGAAGAAAACTGATAGACATTGCCACTTTTGTAATTGATATGGCCACTTAGAATCCAAATACTTTAAGAAGATGGAAGCCTTGGAAGCAGCAATGAAGAAGCATAACATCCATTTGGAGCACTCTTCAACTTCAACTTCATCTTCAGGAATAAAACTTTATGCATGTGGTTGTCAAACATCTCGGTCTAGATATGCACTAAATGTATCTTCTTCTTCTAATTCCATGAGTGGCTCATTGATTCTAGAGCTTCTTATCACATGGCCAAAAACAAAGACATGTTTTCTTCTTTAAATTATTATAACACCAAAAATATATAAGCTGGTGATGATAGATCTCTTAGTGTTGTAGGGACTGGAACTGTTCATATAGAAAATGGTCAATTTAATGATGTATTATGTGTTCCAACCTTATCCTGCAACCTTCTATCTGTATTTTCACCTCACAATGTTGTAATTAAGGACCTAAGAGATCCTAGACAGATTTTAGCTATTGGCATTGCTGATGACTCTACAAGGTTGTATAAGTTTAACAACTTTGGGTCATCAAATCTTCCCTCGGTATTTGTTGCTCATAATGATGAAGTGAGCAAACTTTGGCATAAGCGATTTGGTCACTTAAACTATCACTCCCTTCAAAATCTATGTAAAGAAAATATGGTGATAGGTCTTCCAATGGTATCTTGCAGAGATGGTGTTTGTTCTAGATGTGTACTCGGAAAACATCATTGGGATATTTTTGAAAAACATGCCTTTTGACATGCCTCAGCCCCTTTACAGCTTGTGCATAGTGATTTATGTGGTCCACTTCCAGTTGTTTCATTCTTTGGCTACATGTATTTCTTAACATTCATTGATGATTTCTCCAGACGCACTTGGGTATACTTCTTAAAACTCAAGAGTGAAGCATTTAACATGTTCTTGGCCTTTAAGGCCTTTGTTGAAAAACAATCTAGACATCAAATTCTTAAGCTAAGATCTGATAATGGTGGAGAATATGTTAACAACAAATTCATCAACTTTTGCATTGAGAATGGAATTCAAATGCAACATATTGTTCCATATAATCCAAAACAAAATGGTGTAGCTAAAAGGAAGAATTGTACCTTAAAGGAAATGGCTAATTGTATGCTTCAATCTAAAGGACTTAGTCTTAATTTTTGGGCAGAAGCAGTTAACTGTGAAAATTATATAATAAATTGCACTCCTACTAAGGTTCTAAAGAATATCACTCCAAAATAAGCATGGAGCTCAATTAAACCAAATGTAAGTCACTTTCGTGTTTTTGGAAGTGAAGCATGGGCCCATATTCCATATGAGAAACATAAAGCTTTAGAACCTAAGAGTGAAAAATGTATTTTTGTTGGATATTCTAAATATGTCAAAGGATATATAGTTATTCCACTTAAGTCCAAAAATGTTATCATTAGAAGAGATGTAAAGTTTGTTGAAAATATATCAGCCTATGAGCCTAGTTCGGCAGATGTGCCGCCTCTCTCTATCCCTTCTACTTCTGAAAATATTTCTTCTTCAGATGATGACAACGAGGATGACAATCCCCCCCCCACCTTTCCAGGATCCTCCTTTAGCTCCTCAGCTTCCAAAAAGGGTTCGTGCTACTCAGGATGCAGCAAGTACTCTTGCCTGTGATCCTATAGATCAACGACATAAATGTTCTCAATTTGATAGAGCCTCTTCTTTACTGGCTCAAGCTTCAGCTAATTATGATCTTGATACCTTTGCAGAAGCTTTAGGCCATCTAGATTGGGATGTAACTATGAATGAACAATATCATTCATTATTGAAAATGATACATGGGATCTTTTCCCGTTCCAAAGGGATGAAAATTTGTTAGATGCAAATGGGTTTACAGAACCAAGTATGGACTAGATGGAAAAGTTGATAAACATAAAACTCATCTTGTTGCTAAGGGTTTTTCATAAGTTGAAGGCGTTGACTATACTAAAACCTTATCCCCTGTTTCCAAAATGAACTCTATCTGCCTTGTTCTTTCCCTTGCTACCTCTTACAAATGGGAAGTCCATCAGATGGATGTTAAATCTGCCTTCTTGCATGGGGACTTGCATGAAGAAATCTATATGGAACATCCTATTGGCTTTATACAAATAGACTCCAGCACTGTATATCGGCTTAAGAAATCCCTTTATGGTCTCAAGCAAGCCCCTTGGGCTTGGTATGCCAAAATGGATAGCTTTCTTTTAGAAACTAGATTTTCTAGGTGTCATTCTGACAATACTATCTACACCAAGAAAGTGGGAAAGTCTCTTATCATTCTTGTTCTTTATGTTTATGATCTTATCCTTATTAGTAGTGATCCCAACCTTATAAACCATGTGAAGTCTAGCCTAAAAAATAAGTTTGAAATGACAAACTTAGGACACTTGCATTATTTTCTTGGTCTTCAACTCTTACAATCCAAGGAAGGTATTTCCCTTTCCCAGTCCAAGTATGCATGTGATCTTCTACACAATTTTCACATGGAAGATTGTAAGCCAGCCCCTTCTCCCTTTCAGTCTAGAGCCAAACTTTCATTCACTTGTACTTCCCTTGAAGTTGATGCTACCTTATACCATTAACTTATAGAAAAAAATTTATATCTGACCCATACTCGTCCTGACCTTTCCTTTGCTATTGGCCTTATTGCTCAGTTTATGAAAAACCCACATGAAAGTCTTTGGAAAGCAACTAAAAGAACACTTCATTATGTTTGAGGTATATTTTAGTTTGGGATTCATTACAGTGCAGGAGCATCTCCTCTATTTGTTGGTTTCACTGATTCTGATTGGGCTAGTGACCCTGATGTTCGGAAGTTTACTATAGGTTATGTGTTCACTCTTGGTTCAAGACCTATTACATGGTCTTGCAAGAAACAAAGTGCCATTTCTCTTTCTTCAACAGAAGCAAAGTATCATGGTGTCATAGAAGCTAATAAGGAAGCCCTATGGCTTCGTTAGATCTTGTCAGAGTTTGGCTTTCAGCAGCAACATCCAACTACAATTTGGTGTGATAATCAAAGTGCTATTAGAATACTATATATTATGGAGCAATGGAACACATAAAATATTTTAGAAATATAAACACAGAAAACGCACAAAACAAGAGAGACACAGATATACGTGGTTCACCCAGTTTGGGCTACGTCCACCTCGAACAGCCAGTCCTTCCTTTCTATTATCCAGCAAAATGAAGAGACACAACCTACAGCAAAGCCGCTGTAATATCCTCTGTTTTCTCTCACAGTCTCACCTCTCTGTCTCTCGCTCACACAGAATACACATCTATATCACAGCCTCAAATACAATGCCCTCATACAAAGAGAGGGGTTGACTTCTAGGGAAAAAACCCTAAACTAAACATAAGTTCTATCGTCAGATCATCCACCTAATGAACGACCCAGATTGACTAGAAATTACTATACTTACAAGGCAAGTCCCCCGCGAGGGGGACAAGTCCCCCCCGCACCCCGCCGCGTGGAGGGGTGTACAAAACTTCATGGGGTATACATCTAGCTGAAACAAAGACCTCTGAACAATCATGCTCCACACACAACAATCTCCCACTTGGAGAATGATTGTAGCAACTCCATCGCTGCTTCATTTGCTGGACAATGACTCCTCTTTTGGACCTGGTTGTTTCTCATCTTCGTCGTCATCCTTGAAGACCAATTGAAACTAAGCATGTTCTCAGTTTCTCCCTGGTTACAACTTTTGTTAGCATATCTGCAGGATTCTGGCTAGTGTGTATCTTTTCCAGCTTCAACTGTCCATCTTCTAACACTGATCGTATGAAATGGTACTTGAGCTGTATGTGTTTAGTCCTGGAATGAAATGCTGAGTTCTTTGCAAGATGAATGGCACTTTGGCTATCACTGTATAACGTGCCTTTATCATGCTCCTTACCCAATTCACCCATAAACCTTTGTAACCAGATCATTTCTTTACTAGCCTCTGTAGCAGCAACATACTCTGCTTCTGTTGTTGAAAGTGCAACAACACTTTGGATTTTTGAACCCAACTGACAGCTGTTCCACCAACAGTGAATACATATCCTGTAGTGCTTCTCCTATTATCCCTGTCACCTGCCATATCTGCATCAACATATCCCTGTAGAGAAATGTTTGAACCACCAAAGCATAATGCTTGATCTGTGGTACCTTTCAAATATCTGAGAATCCATTTCACTGCCATCCAATGTTCCTTTCCTGGATTGTTCATGTACCTGCTTACAAACTCCCACTGCATGTGCAATATCAGGCCTTGTGCAGACCATTGCATACATTAAGCTTCCAACTGCTAATGCATATGGAACTTTAGACATATAATCCATGTCTTCTTGGGTCTTTGGGCACATTTCCTGACTAAGTTTGAAATGGCTAGCAAAAGGTGTACTAACTGGTTTTGCATTGTGCATGTTAAATCTTTTCAACACCTTTTGTATGTACTCATTCTGAGACAATGTTAATTTACGATTTTTCCTGTCTCTAGTTATTCTCATACCAAGGATTTGTTTTGCAGCTCCAAATCCTTCATTGCAAATGAATTTGCCAATTTTCTTTTGAGCACATTTATTTCCTACATGTTAGACCCTACAACAAGCATGTCATCTACATACAATAACAATATAATATAGCTGCCATCATTTTGCTTTTTTCAGATAAACACAATGATCAGAGTGACATCTAGTATAACCTTGTTCAGACATAAACTTGTCAAATTTTAGATACCACTGCCTTGGAGCCTGTTTTAAGCCATACAAGCTCTTCTTCAACCTGCACACAAAGTTTCTCCTTCCCTTTCACTTCATATCCTTGTGGCTGCTGCATATATATCTCTTCCTCCAAATCCCCATGGAGAAAGGTTGTCTTTACATCTAACTGCTCAAGATGCAAATCTTCAGTTGCTACAAGACTCAAAATAGTTCTGATTGAAGTCATTTTAACAACAGGAGAAAATATTTCATCAAAATCAATACCTTTCTTCTGTGCAAACCCCTTCACCACAAGTTTAGCTTTGTACCTCAGTTTTCCTCCATCTTCTTCCTTCAACCTGTAAACCCATTTATTCTTCAATGTAGTTTTTCCTGCAGGCAACCTGACTAAATCCCAAGTCTGGTTATGCATTAAGGAGTCCATCTCTTCTTCCATGGCTACCTCCCACTTCTTCCTGCTTTCAACCTGCATTGCTTCTTCATAACATTCGGGTTCACTGGAATTAGTCAACAGTAAATAATATAATGAAGGAGAGTATCGTTCAGGGGGTCTACTTATCCTGGTAGATCTTCTAACATCGCTTTCAGGTGTTTGGGGTGCCTGTTGCTGTTGTGGTTGTTGATTATTATTATTTTCAGGCACCTTTACTTTTTCAGTGATTTCATCAAGAACTGTGTATTCCTTGTT
>APFE030069561.1:19860-49922 GCA_000404065.3 Pinus taeda | reverse complement strand
ATAAGGTAAAATGGGTCTTAACTTATTGTTGCTACTTATATATTTTAATGTAATATGTATATTATGATTTTTTTAATCTACAAAGTTATTCATAATTTTATTAATAAAAACAAATTATAATGTAACAAGTTTGAATTTTATTATTTTGATTACTTTTAACTTTTTACCAGTACTACAACATCTCTCTTGGGCTCTATATTAATTTTAAGGCATGTAAATTCTTACCAATGGTATTATAAATTGGACATATTAATATAAATTCAACATATTAAATTGACATGTAAAAATGTTACATATTATAAATTGGAAATATTAATATAAATTCAACATATTAAGCATGTAAAAATGTTTACAAACTTTCTTACATTATATCTACACATTACCCGGCAAATTGGAAATATTAATATAAATTCAACATATTAAGCATGTAAAAATTATATCTACACATTACCCAGATACTCAGTTGTGAAGCTTCTCCACTAAAAAAAATTATAAGTTTTTTTTGTTTTGTTTTTTTTTTGTTTTTTTTCCAATTTGTTTTTAAATTTTTTTATTAAATAAATTCATTTTTTTTTTTCTATTTTTAATTTATTTTAGTTAAATACATATTTTTGCTAATTTTGCGTTGTTTTTAAATTAAATTTTAAATTTTAATTTAATTTTGTTTTTCTAAAAATTAGGTTATATATATATAATATATATATATATATATTATATATATATATTATTATACTCTAGTATATAACATATATTTAATTTTATTTTTATTATATGGTGTATTTTTAGACTTTACTTGTTTTATTTAATTTTTCTTCCCTCTACTCCATATTTTCATCAATTTTCTTTCCCCAAACATATTAATATAAATTCAACATATTAAATCGACATCGACATGTAAAAATGTTTACAAACTTTCTTACATTATATCTACACATTACCCAGCAAATTGGAAATATTAATATAAATTCAACATATTAAGCATGTAAAAATTATATCTACACATTACCTTGACACTGAGTTGTAGAGCGTCTCGCTACAAAAAAAAATTAAGTTTTTATTTTTATTTTTTCCATTTTTTTTACATTTTTTTAATTAAATAAATTCATTTTTTCTATTTTTAATTTATTTAGTTATACATATTTTAATTTTATTTCTTGTTTTAAATTTAATTTTTAATTTTTAAATTTATTTATTTTTCCAAAATTAAGTTGTATATATATATATAATAGATATATATATATATATTATATATATATATATATAATTCCCCGGATGCGGGTGACGTCTCGGCATTAAATGGTTCTCATGCAGCATAAAGAACCCAGGTACTGCCACCTGCAAAGCAGCGTGGCGTCCCAGATCACAATCACTCGCAGAGGGAATGTTTTTATGGTTGCAGGACAGGGCAGGCCGGCAACATTAATGCAGGACGCACTTCGAAGCTGCCTATTGATGGTTAAATACATGGCGTTTCCATACGTTCATTCCACCTCCAGCGTTCAGGTCTCTGGTTCTAGGTTTGGTTTTCAGTTATGGTGTGAAGATAAGAATGTGCTTGTCTTCAGAGGCAAGATTCAGGCTCGCTCGGGTTTGAATTGGCATCATCTCAAATTCTCCTGCGCGCTCCACCGGGGAATTAGTTCAGTGACTTGGGGTAAGCGGTCTGTTACCTGTAATATCAGTATTGCTTGTGTTTCTTCTCTGTCCCGGGTTTCAATTGTCTGCACTTACGGGCCTCGAGTTCAATTGGGTCATTCCTCTGGTTTTAGGCCTCGTTCCTTCGATTTTTCTGTGTCTGTTCCGTGGATTAGCAAAATGAAGCGCCATGGGAAGTGGAATTGCTCGGGTGACCACCCTGGCAGTGGCAAGCGGCCCTCTATCAGTCCTCGTGCCAACCCAGCCCTTTCGCCCGTTAACCTCTCTTCCTCTCCTGAGGACCTGCCCCCCAGAAATCCTCCTCGCAAACCTATTCCCAATAGTGCCTTTCAATCTACCCATTTTAAGTTCCAAAGCAATTTGAATAGGCCTTTGATTTCTGCTCAGATCACCATTCTCATGACGGAAGAAGAAAACCAAGTTGGCCCTCTTTCCTGCATTGTGCCCAATCCCTCTCACAGCAGTGAGCGCTCCTCGGCCGAGGATTCTCTGGGTATTAAGCAGGAGATTGAACCTGGTTTGCAGGATAATTTGCCCCCTGTTATCCCTCGCCTGGTTGACAGTGACCCAATTGAAGTGGAGACAGATGCAGGAACGTCCGACTTCGACAAGGTGATGGAAGGCAAGGAGCCTCTCAGTCATGATGACGCGTGTCAGGATGCCAAGGAGACTCATGGGGAAGCAGAGCAAAATGATTAATATGAGTCACGGTTTGCCTCTTTTTGTTCTTTGGTAGGTGCTCAGAGGGCAATTCCCAGACATTTTGCTCACGGTTCGGCTTGACAGCATCAACTTCAGGTTATGGTCTCCCACTGACGAAGCGTCCGATCTCCTCCTGGACATTTGCTATCAGTTTTGCTTATCTGTTTCTCTTCCTGTCTATCAGTCTATGTCCAATTATAATGCCAATTTAGTTGGCCATATGTCTTTGTTTTCCCCAAGTTCTCACAGTTATGGGGCAGTTCTGTAATGTTGATGGCTCTCGGGTTCCTGCCCTTGCAGCCTCCGCTATTTGTAAAAATATTTTGATTTTCAGTTAATAGAATTAGTTGTTGCAGAGAAATATATATATATCTATATATCTATATATATATATATATATATATATATATAGACTTATTTGTTTTATTTAAATTTTCTTCCCTCTACTCCATATTTTCATCAATTTTCTTTCCCTACTTTGATATATTTTAATTTCTGTTGGACACCTAATCCTCAATGGGTTAGTGTGGAAGCCAAATGGACAAAAGGAGTCCAAGAGACCCTGGGATGTGAATCCCAACGGTCACATAATGTACTATAAATGTATATCATTTGTGAATAAAAATTGTATTGCATGTTTTATCTTTCACATCTCTCTCGCTCCCTATGTGTGTTTAACATGGTATCACAGCAGGAGATTGCTGGTCCTGCTCCAATTTGAGCCACTTGTTTTGTGGCCTCTCTGTGCATGTCAGTTCTGCATTCCTGCAGATAGAATTGTTATTATTGTGTGCATCCCTATTTCATTTCATGCTGCAAACTGTCTGGCTGATATGCACCTGCATGCCTGCCTACTCTGCCCATGCTCTGCATTTCTGTAGCCTGACACATCTGCCCTCTGTGTGATAATTAGGGTCTGCCCTCTGTGCTATAATCTGGGTAACGCCTGAGACTGCGCACTGACTGGTCTGAACGCTGCTCCTGTAGCGGCTCTCTGCATACAAAACGTCCTCTGTCGTTCTCAACTAATTCGCTGCACTGCCTCTGTCCTGACATGGTATAATTTATCTTTATGCTCATGTGTAACTCCTATTTTCGAACTCAAACATTCCCCGACTGTTCTGAAGAGAGCGTTTCATATTTGCAGAAGATCTGTAAGAATCTAATTGGAATGTGAGCCATGTTTGACAACATGAGTTGCTTCTACTGATTAATACCCATCTTCACAATCCAAAATACTTGGGCATTCACTGCGATATTCAGAGATTAGCAATTTCTCACCATCTTGGTCAGTCGCTGATATTCTGGGTAGTCTCTGAGATAAATCCTTCTTCACTTCTCACCTGATGAAGAGTCATCACTATTCCATTATTTTCATCATTCTCTTTTCTCGACGATATTCCAGGAGTTGCAATGAGAGGGGTGATTCTCATCCAACCCTTCTTTGAACCGGTCCACACGGGAATGCGAAACATCCGACCCAGCTCTGCCTTAGAAATGGATTCAACACTGAGGGAGTGGCCATAGCTCGCACCTATTTCGCGAAGAGAGGGCTGGTTCCATCCTAGAGCCTCCGAGATTGCCTTTGTCATTGAAGAAAAGTTCCTAGTGGCGTTCGTGGAGCTAGAAGTAAAGTATGAAGAAAATGGCACGAAGATCACTTCTATTCACTGTAAACATGTGCAGCGAATTTCCTGAGATATGAAGGCATATAAATTCTATTCTTGATCTCCTACGGAAAACATCTGAATTCTAGTCGTCATCTTCTTTGGAATGCTATCCAAAGATCCAAAGATTATAATATTCCAAACAAATATGTGGGGCTTGACACCATTACAGTGTATTATATGACTAGTATCACTAGCATGAGGTATGACTATGGTATGGCTCTTACGTCATGAGGAATGACTATGGATCTTATTCTTTGAGATCTGTATTACTCTCTCAGTAGCATCAAATACAGTGGCACGCAATATAATGGCTCGATGTATTTGCTCTGTGGCTTGATATGATCGACAAAGGCTCATTGTGGCTTGTTTATATATATATCAGTAGCTTTTTATATGATTCATTGTAGTTAGAAATATTCTCAAATGATGGATTTATGTGGTTCTATAGCTTGTATGGCATCTCTGTAGCTTAGGTTGATTAGATCGTCTGGAAGATCGTACGGCGCCTCTGTAACTCGTATCCTTGTGACTTGAGAATAGGCATATAACTGAGTGACAAGTATAACCAGCATTCTTCTATGGTATGGTCTTCATTTCTCCAAGTAAGGGATTGCATTTTTTTTATGATAAGGTTCGCAATTTCCAAGGCACGCAGGCCCTCAATTCTTTGAGCTTGCATATCATGAGGCTCACACCATTGGCTCACATACTCTGTGCCATGACTAGTATTTATCCAGCCATGAATCGCATAAATCATATTCTATCACATATGGCTCGATCTTTTATTTTGTGACTAGAAGTGGATCATATCTGGCCGATGCTTTGACAATAAAAAGGATCTGTGGCAATTATTATCTCATATAATATTATGCTATTAGATATCGAATGAACAAATCAATCACTCAGGGTAGCATTATTTGAAAGTGAAGGAGAACTTGAAGGATCCAAGCAAGTTTGCAGTTGCTGGTGCCCCAGTTGTGGTATTAAAACTCATTATAGTCTCTGTCTACATATATATGCATTGATTCCCTGATTCATTTGCTGCACATTTATACAAGATATTGCTGTGTACTGTACGTGGATATTACTTTTCTGCATTAAGTAATAATTGTGATCAATTTTTAAGTGACATTGAAGAAAAATGGCCAGAATCAGTGAAGTATTAGAGTTCATGAAAACTCTTATACAATCTACTGTTGATGACACATTACAAATCAGCAAAGGATCTCTTTTAGAAATTCAGACATGTCTACAAAATGCACAGGAAAGATTGATTTTTTTGCAGCTTGAATCACAACTACAGCAAGAAGAGCTACATCAAATAGACACATCCATTCTGAACCCTGTTTTTGTTCAGAACATTGAGACAACCACCCATCAGCAGCATGTTTAATAATGTTATAAGTTCATTCAGATTAGTACCAAACAAAGCAGCAAGGTTACATGCAGATGCAGAAGTTCAGTCCTGCACTTCCAAACCACATCATCAGACCTTGGGAACAACTTGTCAACAACAAGCACAATGGTCTTGGATATGACAAGACTTGTCCTTTCATATTCCAGACTACACCAAGCCCATTCAGTTTCAGAGTGCTAGATTCTTTATGACAGTTCACCTGCTCCAGCTGTTCCAGACTTTGCCCCCTCTTCCACAGCAACAACAACACAACAGATCGTAAATGCCACAACTGTGATCAAGTTGGCCATCTGAAAGATCATTGTTTTGATCTTCATCCATGTAAGCACTGTCATAAAAAACCACCCATTCTTCACACAGATGCTTCAGCAACAAACGTCCTGCAAGAACAAAGATTCATCTTGGATGGATCGCTTCTTGGCAATGGGCATCAACAGGCAAGAAGATATTCCAAACACATGTCAGAACTTGTTCTAGAGTATTGAAAAGTCTTGCAGCTGAGTTTTCTCCATCATCTCACCTTGTATCTGACAGGGGGGAAAATGATGGTCATCTACAAGCTTCAAAGCCACATCAAGCGAGCCTGAGCCACAACCTGCCATCTAAACACTCTCTATTTTAGAACTCAATCTCCTCTCTCTTTTTCTATTTTTACGTTCCCTCCCCTCTTTATTAATTTTAGCTATATTTCTTAATATATTCAAATTAATATCATTTACTCTACTTAGCTTATTATGCTTGTGTTGTCCCCTTTAACTTGGCAATAATATAATGGTATTAAAATGGAAAATGGATAAAAAATTAATTTCATTAATTGAGATTTAGATTAATAAATTTAATTTATTAATGAAATTATTGAAAATATTAATAAAATTAATTTTTACTATATTAATAGTTTTTATAATATCATAATTGACTCTTTTAATAATAACACTTTTATTAATATTATCCAATCAAAACATATAAAATGATTATTAATTCCATATAAAAATATTACTATAAAATTATTTTTTTTTGAAATAATATTATCATTATAAATATTACAATAGGTCTTGAACCATCTGATGTGGTTCATCTTTAAGACAAAGATTTTAACTTATCAAACAAATACTAATTAACAACACTAATAACATAAGTAATTAGATATTTCCATATTTATGTTGTTGAAAAATTTGAGAAGAGCACTGTGTAGAGAATTCAAATGTTTTGGGTGGTTGGGAGGAATGATTGCGATCCTAATGATTCGGATCCTTACGATGGAGATTTAATTTCGGAAAATGACATGATGAACTTTGATATAATAGAAGGAATGTTTATATTTCACATATGGAATATATAGACATGTATATATGAAATAATAATAATAATAATAATAATAATAATAATAATAATAATCTTAAAAAAAATTCCTTTTGTATGACCTAAATATTTTTTAGTGATTATAAATTATTAATTAACTAAAATTTCTATCACATTAATACCAACATAGATCTATCTTAACTTTGGATCTACCAAGGGTTGAGAAGGATCAAATATCTCAAGATGCAAACTTCTTTTCCAATGCCAAACTCGAAGAAAGGTTTGCACCTCGAGAGATTTGACTCCTTTCATAGCTTGGTAAATCCCTAGTTAACATGAATCTATGCTAGTTTTTAATAGCATTATTTTTGAATTCATGCTTTTGTAATCCATATTATGAATTTAGAGAGAACTTTCGGTACAAATCACATAAAGAAACTATAAGTTGACGTGTTTCGAGCCATATAGTGTTGTTCATCTTCAGGACAAGATGAAGAACCATATCATGCCATTAGACTAAATAGATGAAGAGAAATGTTTTCTAGCCATTAGAATATAAAAACTAGTTTTGACTAAAGAATTATAATTAATTAGATTAAATAGATGAAGAGAAATGTTTTCTAGCTGTTAGAATATAACAACTAGTTTAACTAAAGAATTATCATTAATTAATAAAGAAAATTTTAATTAAAATAAAGTAATAGATGAAAATTAATTAATTTTATTATTATTATTATTATTTTAATCAAATTAATAAGGTCAAACTTAATTATTCTAAATAATAAACTAAAAAATAATAATAAGAGAATGGAAAAAATAAAAATCAAATAAAAATAATAAGGTCAAATTTAACTACACTAGATAAAACTAAGAATAGTGATAAGAAAATGAAAAATAAAATATAAATCAAAATAATGAATTTACTCAAATTTATTATTTAAAGCCCCCCAAAAAAGTAATAGTAGTAATAATGATGATGTTTTCAAAAAATAAAATATAATAAACAAATAAAAAAATAACATAATAAATAATAAAGAAAAAATGAGTAGTATAAATAAATAAGAAATAAAAAATACTAGAAATTCTAATTAAAATAAATAAATAATTAGTTATTATCAAAACTTAGGGAATACAAGGTAAGGATCCAACAACTGCTAATATTCCAACCATTGTCTCTATTCAAATTGATAGGCCTCCTCTAAATTTCCAAGGCCTCCCTAAACTTACGGTGATGAAAATGATCAATCCTTGCAATGACCCTTGCCTCTTCAATGTAGATGTGATGGTTTGTATTTTTTGCATGTTTTTCCAAAGCAGAGGAGTGAGGCCTTCCATGTTTGATGTCAGTTGCGTGGTCAATAATCCTATGATTAATTAAGCATCCAGTTTCACCAATGTAGTCTCGCAGGAGCAAGGGATGACATAAACACCTTCTCCATATTTAGGATTCACAGGGTTCTTCGTTGATGTTAGGGAGCTTTGGATAATGTTTAGGGGGCTAATTTTCAAGAAATCTTATGCTTCTTAAATATCTTAGCAATCTCGACTGTGGTTCCTTCGATAAACGGAACCAAAGACAATATTGCTAAGATCCTTAAGAAGCATAAGGTTCCTTCGACATTTAGGCCCTTAAACACTATTTGAAGCTCCCTAAGATCAGTGAAAGACCCTGTGAACCGTAAAGATGGGACAAGTGTTTATGTCATCCCTTGCTCCTGTGGGTCTTCGTACATTGGTGAAACTGACCACTCAATTACTCAAAGGATTCTTGAGCACCTAGCTGACATAAAACATGGAAGGTCTCGCTCCTCCATTTTCATAGAACAAGCAGAAAAGACAAACCATCACATTTGCATTGAAGAGGCAGATTGATCATTTTCATCACCATAAGTTTAGAGAGGTCTTGGAAATTAAAAAGAGGCTTATCAATTTAAATAGAGATAATGATTGGAATATTAGCAGGTGTTGGATCTCTACCTTGTATTCCTAAGTTTTTATAATATTTATTTATTTATTTATTTAATCAGAATTTCTAATATATATATATATATATATATATATATATATATATATATATATATATAATTTTTTTGACATCATTTTTTTTTTTTCCCATAAAGAAAAAGTCATAATTTCTATTAATGTGGAGAAATTACATTTTGCAGATGCTGTTGCATTCATATTGTGTTTCAGAGACCTTCCTGAAGTAAGCCCCAATTATCATGACTCCACACAGGGAGTCCTAGTAACTGAGACTGTATATGCCCAAAACTAGAAGAAACAAAATGAATAACTCATTACATTCCGGCTCTACACAGAGAGCACTACTAAAGCTGATTCAGCTGCATAGATAATTTAACATAAGAGAACAAAAATAAAAAAACTACAAGAAATGGAACCTGATTATATGTGGGTCGGAGACCCATTCCTAAAGAATATCATGATAAGGTCTGTGATAGTGCTGATGGGATGAACCATTAATCACCTCTTGGATCAGCCAGTCATCCCGTTGATTTTGCACTGCTTCTTTGGATAGCTGGTCCGCCTCAATGTTCTGTTCCCTATAAATGTGGCTGCATTTGAAGGATTCAAATGATGTGATCAGTCTTTTTGTCTCTTCAAGGATATGTCTCAGAGAGAAAGCATAACAGTGTGTTGAGTCGTTCAGTCAGTTGTAAACAATTTGTGAATCCCCAAATAATTGAAGGTGGCTGCACTGTTTCTGTATCACAAAGTGTATGATATGTTTTGTTGTGCTTAATTCAGCAAAATTATTGGTGCCTCTGCCAAGCTAGATCTGAATTTTATAATAATGATCATCGCTGAGATATAGCAACGCTCCTCCACCGCATCCTGTTTCTTGGGCAGAGCCGTCGAAAAAATCCCAAGGCTTTGATTTGTCCAGATTTAAATGCCTGTTGGTGCGGATGGTATTTTTTGGATCTGCCTCAGGGAGTAATTTGAAATCTGCAATGGTGTGGCTCAGAATAACAGGCCAATGAGGTGCCTTATTTTGGAAAATGACCTGGTTTTGAGCGATCCATATTGCCCAGCAAACAAGCAAAGGCATGTTAATGGATTTACCTGTATGCAAACGACACCAATCGCTCCATGCCTCCATAATATCCGGGCCCTGCCAGACTTTGAGGGATGGATAGTGAGAAGAAATGTTTTTCCAGAAATCTTTAGTAGCATTGCAATATAAGAACAGGTGTTATGTGCTTTCCTCTTCTAAACAGCACAGATGGCATCTGAAAGGACCATGAAATGATCGCTTCATGAGATTGGTTCCTGTGGGGATTTTATCGAAGAGTATATTCCACATTAAGAGCCGGGTGCGAGGGGCTGCACCAAGCTTCCAGAGATCTTTCCAAATGGGGAGGATAGTCGGGGGCTTGAATGCTTCCATGAATTTTAAGTATCCCAATCTGGGAGAGTATAAGCCGTGGTTTGCGATTGCCCAAATAATGTCATCGGGGCCTTCAGTGAGTCCGACATGCGCCTGCGTGAGAGCGTTAGTAAAAGCCCTCCATTCATGTTGCCACTGTTCGGGAATCTCTAATGCACGGGGGGTTGCCCAAGCCTGTTGCAGAAAGGTGGAATTCACGCTATCTCCAATGTGCTTCATATGCGTAATGCCTCTATTATGAAGGTGCATTATCAGTCCATCATATAACCTGTGCGAATTGCCGCACCCCACCCACGGATCCACCCCAATCCTTACACTATTTCCTTCTTTGATGCGCTAGGTGATACCTTCCCGCAATAAAGGTAGAGATTGGAGGACAAATTTCCAAATGTTTGATATATTGTGTCCAGGGTCGTGTTGTTGATGGAACCAATCCATGAGGTGCATTGGTTTGATGTATTTACTCTGAGCAACATGAGACCATAGACTGTCTGTGGTCAAGAGATTCCAACCAAGTTTGGCTGCCAGAGCCTTGGCAAAGAGATAGAGATTCTTTATGCCCCATCCGCCCCAACGTTTGGGTCTAGCAATGGTGACCCATTTCACCCAGGCAAATTTCTTCCCTGTGTGATGACCTTTCCATAAAAATCTGGCACAAATATTTTGTAATCTATTCAGGATGTCGAGAGGTATCCAAGCCAAGGTCATCCAGTATACTGGAGTGGCTTCAATAACAGCCTTTATGAGAGTCAATCGACTGGCTCTTGAGAGATATCTGTGATACCAAACCAGTAATATTTTCTCCACCTTTGCTATTAACCAAGTCCAATCTGCAATCCGGTAGCCAAGGGGTTTTAGTCTGTACCCCAGATATTTGATGCCGTCAGCTAGTGATAATGAGATGAAGGGGAATCGACGAAATGCATATGTAGATTGTTGTTGAGAGAAGCCGACTGCCGTGTTGGTAGATTTGCTTTCGTTTATCTGCATGCCTGTGGCCTGTTGGAAGAGTGCAAATATATTCTGGAGAGAAGTGGTGTCACCTATGCATCCATTAAGAAAAATGAGAATATCATCAACAAATAAAAGGTGAGTTAGATAAAAATTATCAGAGATATTGATGCCATTGATCAGGTTCCTATCCTGGGCGAATGTGATGAGTCTACTCAAGCCTTCCATAATGAGAAGGAATAGAAGTGGAGATAAGGGGCAACCTTGCCTAAGCCCTCTTTCTGAGGTAAAGAAAGATGTGGCCTCACCATTGAGAAGGACGCTGTAGGATACGTCGGTAATGCAACTCATTATCCATTTAATGTAGTTATAGAGAAAGCCAAGGTGTGTCAAAAGCAGCCTGATGTAGAGCCATTTGGCTCTATCAAACGCTTTGGAAAGGTCTACCTTTAATATCAAGCCCTTTTGTTTTTTGATATCAAGAGAATGTAGGAGCTCTTAAGCTGTAGCAATGGCCTCATGAATATGCCTATGATTAAGGAAAGCGAATTGTTCAGGGGATATGTGGCGAGATAAAATAGGCTTCAGACGATTAGCGATAATCTTGGCAATAATTTTATAAAGGCAGTTGCAGAGGGATATGGGGTGGAATTCATCGAAAGAGGTCGGATGATTGGCTTTCGGGATAAGGGCAATGAAAGTGGATTTAATAGCGGATGATATTCTACCATTTATTTTGCAATGCTCAATAATACTGAGAAGATCACTGCCCAGAAGATCAAGGAAAGCAATGTAAAATTCGATGGTCCAACCATCATGGCTAGGGCTTCGATCTTTCTTGAACCATTTAATGGTGGCTTCGAGTTCTTCCATGGTCACTTCCTTTGTGAGATCCTCTGATTCTTCTTGTAGAACAAATCTGGGAAATTTTTCAGCCACTCTCATAATCTCCAGGATATTGGCCTCACTGGGAGTTGTATAGATGCCTTTGAAATGATCGATAGCTAATCTGGCTAGATTCCGCTGAGATGAAATTAGCTGATTCTGTTCATCCCTTAATTCCCATATAGTGTTGATAGCTTTGCGGCCATTGGAAAATTTATGGTAGAATTTAGTGTTGTCATCCCCCTCGGTGAGCCATATAGCCCTGCTTCGAAGCCGCCAGCTTGCTTCTCTATCCTTCAGAATCTGTGATCGTTTGGCTACGAGGGAGTTATACTGTTCTATGCTTTCCACATTAGGGAAGATACCATCAGTGGAGTCCTCGTATGATGCAATGATCCTCTCTGCCTCCTTCAGAGTATGGTCATCGCGGATGCGCTTCTAGTGAGCCCAATTCTTGGAGATTCGCTTGAGTTCGGATAGTTTCCTAACAAAACCGGCAGTATGGTCTTCATGTTCCCTGATGGGATTGTTCTGCCAATAATAAGAAACTAGCTGAATGTAGGAGGGGTCCTTTAACCATGAGGAATTAAATTTGAAGGGGCTCTTTATCTTGTTATAGATGTTGACCATCTCCAAAAAAGTAGCGCGGTGGTCCGAGATGCCCCCGGAGCCGACCCATTCCCTTATGCGCAGAAGTCTGTTATATAGAGATTCCTTAAGCAAAAATCTATCTAATCTTCTGGCCAAGCTCTGTATTCCGCTTCGATTGTTGGACCAAGTGTGCTGTAACCTGGCAGTGGGTATGTCTACCCAATGATGCTCCTCCAACAGATTGGATATGGTATCCGAGAAAGTGTCAACCTGGGCAGAGTGCCCCCATGATTCGCAAAAGCCCAAGGTGAAATTTAAGTCGCCACCGAGAATTATATTGTCCTCCTTTAATAAGTCAGATTCTAAAAGTGCACTCCAAAAAGTAACCCTGTTAGAACATGGGCCATAAATGTTGACGATTCGAAGCTCCATATTCATGGAGAGAACATAAACGTCCAGGCCGATGAAACCTCTGCCGCCCCAAGTGTTCTGGATCTTGACAGCTCTGTTGTGGATCCCAATAGCTAATCCACCCGATCTCCCTGATGCGTCTATGGCATGAAAAGTCTAGTTAGGCATCCAGGAGTTGAGAGACTCGACTAGGGTGTCAGCGGGACATAGGGTCTCTTGTAGAAAAATAATGTCAGGTTGAGATGTAGTAAGCAATCGCCTGAGAGCTAGTTTTTTGGGGGAACTAGCAAAGCCCCTGCAGTTGAATGAGAGTACTTTCATGTAGGATGGGGGGCAGGGCAATTCTTCACTCTAAGGGCCCAGAGGATGGTTTGATGATGCCCAATGGCTACTTCAGCATCAGCTGTGTGTCTGGCTTTTGTAATGCGAGATGGACGACCCCGAGAATGCTTATGGGGGACAAGAGCAGATTCGGTATCAAAACCAATAGCATCGAAACCACTATCTTTTGATCTAGATCTGAGGGAATATCGAGGGGATGTAGGGGGGGATGGGGCATGGAAGGCAGAGATGGAGGAGGTGATCAAGGAGGGCAGACTCGGGGATATGGCGGGAGATGGGGTTAGAATGGAACAAACAAGAGGGGGAGAGGTAAGGGGCGCAGAGAAACCGAGGGGAGCCCCCGAGAGATTATCAAGTGAGCAGCATGGCGGGCTTGTGCTCTGATGAGATGAAGAGCCAACAACAAAAATTGATTCCGGATGAATATAAGTGGAAGAGTCATTTGAGACCGATGTTACCTCGCCCAGCTGAACAGAGTCTATGTGCGCAGGATCTGGCGCTGTGCGAATAGAATGATCGACTGAGATACCCGAGGGTTCCTGTGTAGCATCTGCATCCAAATTATGCTTTGTTTGAGGCTTCTCAGACAGTGGTTGAGTGTGAAAGTGCGAGGGGTGTTCAGTGGCCTCATCTTGATCAATCTTCTTTCCCTTGTGAAGAAGTGGGCAATCCCGGTATAGATGACCAACTTGGTGACATCTTCGGCACCTATACGGGATCCCTTCATAATCAATAATCTGTTTGCGTGCCGAGTCCCGCCAATGTATAGTAATATGTTCTTGTAGACCACCCCTGGTGTCCAGGTTGATGAGAAGGCGAGCATAAGACATCACACCAGATTGAAGAAAGGATCTATCATAGTCCAAGAAGGTACCCATTGCATTCCTGATTCTTCTGAAGATGTCTTCAGACCAATACTGTAATGGGAGGCTTGGGAGCCAAACCCATATAGGCCCAATACCAATCTGCTCAGTTTCGAGGTCAAACATGGGATTCCAACGTTTAAGGAGAACTGGAGCATGTTCAAAATGCCATTGTGAGGACAAGACCCAATTAGTATGGTCGGCATGAACAAACCTTAAAGCAAACCATCCTCTTACTAATGTCTATACAGAGGGGGCGTCCTTCAGATGATATCCCCAAAATTCAGATGCCCAGGCCTTCAAATGAGAAGCCGAGTATTTCTGTCCCCTAATGCCGCCCACCAGGACTTTTTCTGCATGATCCATGATTTCGCCCCACTAGATGTCCTCCTCAAGTCTGAGGAAGATATCTTCTGCTTTGGTCTTGAAACATCTGTATTTCTTCTTAGGGTCAGGAGCTGGAGATGAGCTCCGAGCTCGATTCGATGTCGGGGAGGCACCAGAAATGGGAGGAGGGATAGGGTTAGGTGAAGAGGGAAATTTGCATCCACCGGGGAAGTTCAATGGATCAGAGAGGGGAGGATTGCGTGTGAAACGACCTAGGGGAGGATCAGAAAATAGAGAGTTGATGACAGGATTATTGGGGGGCGGAGCAGTAGAAGATATCCTCAAATCAGAAGCAGAGAGGGGGTCGGAATGGGTTATTGAGGAAGCATGGTCCACTGCAGATCCGAGGGTCGCCGAAAAGAGAGGCAGCGAGGGAAGTGTTGGCCTGGAAGAGGGTATGTCCAGAAGAGTCGCAGGGCAAAGTTGCGACAGATCCCCAATGGAAAAAGAAGCCAAATTATTTGAATGACCCGAGATGTACATACCATGAGAAGCGGACATGGGGGTGCGCCAGATAGAAACCCCTTCCAATGGGTCTTGTAAGTAGTCGACAGCTTCAAGGTCCTCCATAATGTCAGAAGATTCCCCGGAACAGTAGAATGATCAGAATGCAGTTACCTAATAACCAGGCCACGAAGTAACCACCGAGACAGTTAGTACCAGGTGTGTCAACAATGAAAACCCTAGTCAGGACACTAGGAGCCTATCGTAGTAAAATCGAGATGGCCAACAAAATACGAGAGGAGATATGGGCGCCTAGAGGATGCAAATGCCAAAGGAGGTTCGCAGATTCGGAAACCTGCAGGAAAACCGTAAACCCTAGCTAACCAAAACCGTCGCGTTCGAGACCCTCCCGCTCCATCGCTCCCTACATCTTTCCTCACATCATTATTATTATTATTATTATTTGAATTTAAATAATAAAATTGAGTTAATTCATTATTTTGATTTATTTGATTTTTCCATTTTCTTATTACTAGTTTTCAGTTTTATTGTTTTGAATAATTAATTTTGACCTTATTATTTTTTACCTTCATTTTTTTTTCTTTTCAATGGAAAAATCGTAATCTTTCATTATGTGGAAAAATTACATGTAGCAGATGCCCAAGGCATATGCAAGTACTATTGGCCCATGGCCATTTCAAAACCAACTATGTCAAAAAATATAAATGGCCAAGCGATTTCCTGTAGGATTGTTCAGAGATCCTTGTACATATTCAGTCTATTTGTCTATATATCATCAAAAAAATATATACAAATTTTTGGATTAAACTAAGATAAAGTAGTGAAAAAGTATATATTTAGGGCCTTTCCACCCTATGGTAATCCTGGTCTATATATGGCCTGTGGTGGTATTGATAGAATTCTGCTCCCATCAATTCAAAGATTATCCACAAACCTCGGGGTAGTAGCGTGCCCTCTTTGGAAATCCTGTCAGCATCTTCATTATATTCCCTGTATATATGATGACAAGAGGTTGTGTTAAACACTGCTTTCAAATTATTAACTTCATCCAAAATATTTTGAAGTGAAATAGCATGACAATGATTTTTATTGTTGAACCAGTTGATAATAATTTTTGAATCCCCATAGATCTGAATGGTAGAGAAATCATGAACTAGTGCAAAGAAGCATATGTCTGAGGGTGATAAGCTCAGAAAAATTGTTTGTTCCCTCCCTTAGTCCTAATTGGACCTTATAAAAGTGATGATCAGAGATGTATAGTATGAAACCCCCTCCGCATCCATGAGGTTGGGTTGCTCCATTGAAGAAATCCCATGGCCTAGTTTTGTCAATCTGATCGGGGGCCGAGGTTCCGCAAATGTGAGAATTTTCCTCTTCTGGAATGGCATGATAGGCTGTCACAACCTTGGAAATGATAAGAGGCCATCAGACAATTGTGTCCTTGAAAATTATATGATTTCGGGTGAGCCATATAGTCCAACAGAAAATAAGAGGAAGGCATTGTTTCTTAGAGCCCTGGTGTGTTGCGATCTAATTGTTCCATGTGTGGAGAATAGTGGGGCCTTGCCATGTGTTTTATATAGAGAGATGTTGTGTTGTAGATTTCCAAAATTGGGCGACAGTCGGACAAAGCAGAAATAGGTGCTCGTTGGTTTCAGAGTCTTGTTTGCATAGAACACACCAGATCGAGACATGAATAGATTTGTGCAAAAGGGCTTCGCTTGTGGGGGTTTTGTTGCTTAAGGCACTCCACATGAAAAGGCGTGCCTGCAAAGGAGTTTTCATTTTCCATATTTTTTGCCACCATTCTTTTATATGTGCAGGTTTGTGATCCAAGAGGAGGTGGGTGTAGCCTAGCTTTGGGGTGTACTTCCCATGCTCAGCTAGTATCCATACTAGCTCATCTGGGTCATTATTTATATTAACACGAGCTTCAGAAAATGCTGATAGATAAGTTTACCAGGACTGTTGCCATTGAATAGGAATACCCATTTCAAGGGCTGACCTCCAATTCTGTCTGAAGATAGTGTTGCGCTCACGATCAACAATATGTGTAATCACCGTGGTATTTCTAAGATGAAGATATTGAATTAGTTCAGGTGGAAATTGATACTTGTTTATCCCCTATCCATGGGTCAATACCAATGCGTACAAAGTTACCATTGTTTATGCACCATGCCAAGCTGGATCTGATGAAAGGCATCATTTGTAGGATTGCTTCCATACTATAGAGATGCCAAAACAAGGCTAGTCTGGTAGACGAACCCAATCCAATATTTGCTGTGGCCAAATGTATTTGTGCTATGACATAGTCATCCATAGATTCTGTGAAGTGAGGAAGGACTAGCTCATCTTGGCTGCAAGAGCTTGAGCAAAAAAAGACAGGTCTTTTAACCCCCACCGCCCCCATTTTTTTGGCATAGCAATTTTCTTCCAGCTCACCCAAGCAAAAGTTTTTCCTTCTTTTTGTCCATTCCATAGATATCTGCAGCATATCTGTTGGATGCGACCAAGTATTCCCTGAGGAATCTAGGTGAGAGACATCCAATATACAAGTGTGGCTTCCAGTACTGACTTTATAAGGACAAGGCACCCTGCTCTTGATAAGAATCTGTGGTTCCAAATTTTTAGTCTCTTCTCAATTTTAATCACTAACCAGATCTAGTCAACAATCCAGTAGTTGTGGGGTTTGATTCTAAAACCCAAGTATTTCAAGCCATCCGAGAGATTATGCAATTGATAATGGAAGAAATGGAGAGCTGCTCTATCCTCCTGAGGGGAGGTGTGAGACAGACTAATAGTAGATTTGGTCTAATTAGCAACCATACCAGTGGCTTTTTCAAAAAGTATAAGTATGTCATGGAAAGAGGTAGAATCCCTAATGCTGCCATCCAGGAAGATCATAACATCATCAATGAAAAGGAGATGTGTAATATGGCAGATTTTATTCATTTTTATTCCTTTGAGTTTGCCTTCCCTTTTTGCAGTGCTAATGAGCCTGCTGAGACCCTCCATCACTATAAGGAACATAAGGGGAGACAGAGGGCATCCTTGTCAGAGTCCACGTTCGGCATGGAAGAAGTGGGATGCAAAACCATTTATTAGTACAGTGAAGGATGTTGAGTTTATGCAACATATAATCCAATTTGTGAAAGAAAGTGGGAATCCTAGATGGATTAGGATCAACTTAATGAAGAGCCAGATGACACGATCATAAGCCTTAGTGAGATCAATCTTGAGTATAATGATTTTCAGATTTCTTATTTTGATAGAGTGAATAGTTTCCTGGGTAGTGCCTATGGCCTCATGGATCTTTCTATTTTTGAGTAAGGTGAATTGCTATGGAGAAATGTGATCAGAGAATATAGGGTAGAGCCAGTTTGCAATGATCTTTGCGATGATTTTGTATAGGGTGTTGCAAAGGGAGATTGGTTGGAAGACATTAAAGGATGTAGGAGAGACAAATTTTGGTATAAGAGCAAGGATGTAGCATTGATAGCCTCATACATCTTTCTGGAGATCCTGCACTTTTCAACTACATTGAGGAGATCATTCCCAATGAGGTCAAAAAAGTCTAAGTAGAATTCAATGGACCATCCATCTGGGCCAGGGATTTTATCTTTTTTGAACCATTTTAATGTCCCCTCAAGTTCATCTCTGGTAACAGGATTATTTAGCTCAACCGCCACATCTGGATCTACAAAGCTTGGGAAGTGACCTGCTACTTGAATGATATCAGCAAGGTTTGAGGCTGGGGGCTCCTTATAGAGATGTTTGAAATGTGAGATACCCAACTGAGATAATTGATTGAAAGTTTTTGCAATACCTCCATCCGGCGAGGGAATTTTCCAAATGGTGTTGGAGTCTTTTCTCCCCTTGGCATAGTTTTGAAATTACCTTGTGTTCTCATCCCCTGCTTTGAGCCAGATCACTCTACTCTTGAGTCTCCAAGTTTCCTCTCTTTTCTTCAGAATTCTGGCCCTTTGATTTTCTAGTTCAATCAATTTTGACTTGGCTTTTGTGCTTAAGAAACCCCTGTTTTGGTCATTCATAAGATGCGCCAAGGATAATTCAATAGAGGTGAGGGTATGGTCATCCCTTTGGGTTTTTTCCTTTGCCCACCTGATAGTGAGTTTCTTGAATTGCTGAAGGTTGTGACAGAATCCCTCAGCCTGAGTGAGTCATTGAGTGGGAGGGTTTTGCAGCCAGAAGTCTAAAACCAGATTTGTGTAGGAGGGGTCCAGAAGCCAAGATGAATTGAATTTGAACGGGGCTTTGGGCGAGTGGTCAAAGATGCCTCCAGTTCTGACACACTGCCTATAATGAGATAATCTCTGTATCATCAAGGTTTTGAGGATGAAATGGTCCAGTCTTCTAGCTAGAGCTACCTCACCAACTCTTATGTTCCTCCATGTTGGTAGGGGTCTGTTCATGGGAATATCTGAGAGGTGATCTTGAGCAAGAAGGTTTTCCCTGGTATCAAAGAGTGGGTCAATCTATGCTAATGATCCATAGGACTCAATAAATCCAATAGAAAAATCTAGATCCCTGTCCATGATGAGATTGTTAGATGAGGTAAGAGAGAGGTTTAGGAGTTGATTCCAGAAATCCTCCTGTCCCTGACAAGGCCCATAAACATTCATGACATGGAGGTCCATTTCCAGCTCAGCAAAATAAATGTCGGTACCAATGAACCCCTTTCCTCCCCAGGCAGAATTAATATTTATGGTTAGGGGATTGTATCCCTTGGCCAATCCACTAGAACGCCCAACAACATTTAGTGCAAGGAATTCCTGTCCCGGGCTTAGATTCCTCAGAATTCATATGATGTGTTGAGCTTCACCGAGGGTTTCTTGAAGGAGGATAATGTCTACAGGCTCAGAGTCTAATAGCTTGTGGAGGGCTAGATTTTTGGGTGAGCTATCCATACCCCTGCAATTGAATGATAGGCATTTCATGGGGGAACCATATCATGGGTATTCTTTGCTCTAAGAACCGATCTAATGAAGATTTCCTTCCTGAAACCACCTCAGCACCAGCCCAAAGCATAGCATGCGAGAGGTAAGATTTGCGCCCATGAGGGGGTTTAATAGTCATTGAGGGGAGGGACAGGCCAAGACCATGGTGAATTGAATGTGAACCCGTAGAGGGACGGCAAGATCACAGGTTATAAGGGTGAGGGGGAGCTAGGGGGATGGTGTTGGCGAGGAGGTAGCTTTCGGATTTAGGGAAGGGGAGGTAGTGGAATAAACCAGGTGGTGGGAGAGAAGGGGGCAAGGAATAGATAAGGGAGAGGTGGATCGATCGATCCTGTACAAATACATTATGCTGATGATGTGCAAAAATTACATAAGTATTCAAAAATGAACTAAGTGAACTATTAAAAAATAATGAGAAATTAATCAGTTACGACTACCTCTCATGGAAATGGTCATACGTGAATGACTTACTTAATGCAGTTGAATACCAAAATGATATCTAATATAATGCACTGCATAAACCCCCTAATACTTAAATTCAAAAAAAGAGTGAAGGGATCTCTACTTGAATGGTTCATGAGGCACAATACTTTCTAAGGTTTTGCAAATGGGGTAGCAAGCTAAGTGGGCTTGATTGTGGGGAAAACTCCACAGTTAAGCGTGCTTGAGCCAGAGGCGATCTGGGATGGGTGACCTCCCAGGAAGTCTTGATTACCAGGTGCAAGCCCCAGATGTGATGAATCACGCTATGTGATTCAATTCACTTGTTTCAATCCCACTTCTTCACCCCTGTGAGCATCACCGGATGCAATGAGTGCTAAGTGAACTATTCAAAAATCAACTAAGTGAACTATTAAAAAATCATGAGAAATTAGTCAGTTACGACTACCTCTCATGGAAATGGTCATATAATGCACCGCGTAAACCCCCTAATAATAATATTTATATCAACATATATACACTTTAATATATAGGTTTATATGTATGTGTTTCATTTTTTATTATTATAAATATTTTTTTAGAATTAAATTTATTAAAATATGTTTGTAATATAATAATAATAAGTCACCTGAAATCGAAAATATGGAGAAAAAACTATAAGTTATTGAAAATTCTAAATAATATATATATATATATATATATATATATATATTATATATATATATATATATATATATATATTTATATATATATATATATATATATATATATATATATATCTATATATATATATCTCTCTCTATATATATATATATTATATATATATATATTATATATAATATATATACTAAACAACCCATAATAAGACCTCAATCAATAATCTTACAAATAAATAAATTTAAATAATATTAAAAAATAACACCTCAATGTTAAAGAAGCAAACATTGACCTAGCTTAAATATAGTTTAATTAAGCATATATTGAGAATTCCACCATCAGAGCCACCAAGCATACATAAGCATAACCAAGCATAAGCATACATAAACAATAACCCTTTCGGAGTGGTGGTAGCCCTCCTAGAGTGGGAGCTACCACCCAGCATACATAAGCATAACCAAGCATAAGCATACATAAACAGTAACCCTTCCGGAGTGGTGGTAGCCCTCCTAGAGTGGGAGCTACCACCCGAGTATTATTCCCTAATATTATTTTTATTTTCATGAATTATAATTTTCTCACCATATTTTCAATTTAAGGTGACTTATTATTATATTAAAAACATATTTTAATAAATTTAATTATAGAAAATTATATATATTAATAAAAGTAACACACACACACACACACACATATATAATATTTGTTAATCACATTTCTTAATTTTTAGTGATGACATTCATCAATATAATATTTTACTGGTTGTTTTATTTTTGTGATGAAATCCTTGTCTTTGTTATTTTTTTGTTTCATTAAGCTATACTACTATGTAGCCCTTTTTACTTATAAAAACAAAATTACAATGTAACAAATTTGAATTTTATTATTTTGATTACTTTTAACTTTTTACCAATAATACAACATCTCCCTTGGGCTCTATATTAATTTTAAAGGACATGTAAATGTTTATGAATTTACGTATTTTGAATTGGACATATTAATGTAAATTCAACATATTAAGTTGACATGTAAAACTGTTACCTATTATAAATTAAACATATTAATATAAATTCAATATATTACGTTGACATGTAAAAATGATTACAAACTTTCTTACATTACATCTACACATTAACCCTATATTGAGTTGTAGATATTAATATGAATTCAATATATTAAGCTAACATGTAAAAATGATTGCAAACTTTCTTACATTACATCTACACATTAACCTTATACTGAGTTGTAGAGTGTCTCGGTTCAAAAAAAATTATAAGTTTTTTTATATTCTTTTTTCTATTTGTTTTTAAATTTTTTTTTTTGTAGGCAAAGGTGTTACTCTTTTTTTTCTATTTCTTCAAATAAAAAAAGTACATCAGAATTGGTGGAGCCAGCCACACGCCCACTTGGGGAAACCGAGTGGGGCATCCACCTAAAGTTTTTAACCGTCGGCCAAAAATAAAAGTACCAAAGTCTGTTTATCCATGCTAAATATACTAAACAATCTTTCCAACTTCTGATTCTGCTGATATACATATGATTGCTATCTATCACTAAAATTTGAAACTTGTCTACCCTATCTATATTATGCAAATTCATCAAAAAGGAAAACAAAATGGGGATTACTCAGATGCTGCCCCTGGACTCTGAGGAATCTCCTTGTTGCCCTGCTGCTTTCCCTCTTTTAGCATCTGCTGGATCTCCTCCAGCGTTTTCTCCTGCATCTCCAAGGTGATCTGAATAATGCGAAGCTCCCTCCTCAAATTTGGGACTCCCTGCACCAATTCTGCCATCTCAGTAGCTGCCTGCTCCAAGGCCTTAGCCAATAACCTTTTCATTACCCAGTAGATATGTAAAGACTGTTTAAACAAGGACATTCTTCCTCTAGTATTTCCAGGATCATGGATATGAAATTCCCAGTCTTCCATCTCAGAGTCTGACTGGGCTTGGATGGCTTCCTCTTCCATGTTTTGAATAATCCTCCTAATTTTGGGGCAGGTGCTTTGAGAATAGGCCCTCTCAGCTTGCTGGATTTTCTGCTCCGTTGTCTGTCTAGCCCTTTTGCCTGGACCCTTGCTCTGTTCACGTCTTCCTCCCCTGACCCCTCGGGCTCTGTTCGCCCCGCTGCCTCTCCAATTACTAAGTTCCGGCTAGCTATCTGCTTGCCTATTCCTCGGCTATCGCCCTCTGGGCATTACCCTTCTTCCACACCGACTCCGCTGATTTACGCTGATAGTATGTTGTTCCCATTCATCTGCGGTTCTGCTCTGCATCCTGTCTTCATCCTCCTCAGAGTCGTCAAGAATCTCGTAAATCTCTTCCACTTGCTCTTCTTTCATCACCTCTTTACCTTTCCTGTCTTCCTCTCTGCCGCGCTCCGCTTCCATTTCTTCAGCCAGCCTGGCTCTCTTCCTGGTCTCCATAGTATAACTCGCTGGGGGTCGGTTTTGCTTTGCTCGGGAATTTCTCGTCGCTCCTGCACTTCCTATCGCTTTGTGGGTTTCAATAGTTTTCTTCTGATGCCGAGTCCTTTGCAGGTGAGCTTTTATAGAACTTCCTGTCCCGCTCCTCCTACCTATTCGTTTATCCTTACGTTGCCATCTGTTATTTCTGCCTTCGCATTTCCTATCAGTTGTCTTGTTAGTTTGGTTTCCATTTATGGCCGCTGACATGTCCTTTCTTCCTCTCCGCCGATTCTTAACTATGATTAGAGTGTTATAAGGTATATTTTTCCTCACCGTTTTCGCACATTCCAGATTTAATCTCGCATTGTGATCTATGATATCCCCCCCAGGCCATTTCTGACAATTATTAAATGCCTGAGCCAATTTCTCCATATCCCCAGTCTGTCGCATGAATGCTGAGATTCGCGTGTGTAGCCTATTCATGATTTTCCTTTGAGGCCTGGTCATGGTCATTATTGATATTGTTGTCTAGCTCCCCCCATTCTCCGTTGAGTCGTACCGGCCTCCACTGGCTGTCAACCTTGCCATCTCGACCTTTGCAACCCTAGTTCGAGAGAAAATCTGCCGCTCGATTCCCATTTCTTTTCACATGAGTGAAGATCTTGTAATCCACTCCTTTTAGCAATTCTGCTATTTCCTGGATGATACCAGCCGTTCGCCAGCTGCTGGTGACCTGTTCCCAATTCTTCCCATTATTCAGCTTTTTCAAGATTTCGATTGCCATCTGGGAATCCCCCTCAATCTCCAGATTTCTGTAGCCATTGCGGATCGCAATTTGCAGCCCTTGGTGGACTGCCCATAGCTCAGCCTCATTATTTGTCATCTCTCCACCCCATTCTGCATAAATCCACCTAGTATTTTTCTGATTATCGCGGAAGATTCCTCCGAGTCCAGCATTACCTGGATTCCCTTTCGACGCCCCGTCAAAGTTTAATTTTATGAAATTGTCTTTGGGGTAAACGAACTTGTCCTGGCTCTGATACCTTGCATTAATCCTCTCCGGCTGTTTGTTATGGACCATTTCATATTTTAGAATTAGATTTTTGAGGATTTGCTCCTCGCCCTACTCCGCCTTCCAGTCCTCCATATCCCATCTTTCGATCAATATAGTTTCTCTGGTGAGCTTCACAAACCTTTTCCATATTTTTTTCCGAATTTTTACCTTTGTTCTGGAAAATTCTTCGGTTTCGTTCTTTCCACACCATCCAGAGAACAAAACCTGCCATGAGATCCCAGGCTCTCCGCACAAATCTGCATTGGAAATTTTCTTTCTGCCACAGGAAAATTATTTCACTTGTTTCTTTCGGATGCTTTTCAGGTTTGCGAAATAGCCTCCCTACTTCCCTCCACAGATTCCTGGTATAATCACAATTGATTAATAGATGTTCCTGTGTTTCTGTCTCTCTGTTGCACAAATAGCACCTTGAAGGTCCATTGAAGCCTTTCTTTTGAAGCTTATCCCATGTCAAAATCTTATGCTTGGCTACCAACCATGCAAAAATGGTAACTTTCGGCCACCAGTTTTTACCCCAAAAGACTTTCCATTCTTGGTTTCTTTCCGTGGCCTCCTGTTGATCTGTTAGACAGTATGCCTCTTTAACTGTGAAGGTTCCTTTTGTTGATTTCCCCCATCTAATGATATCCTTCCCTGTTCTCGCCTTTACTTTCCTGGATTCAACTTCCTTCCTAAAAGCCTCCTGTTGCTCCTGATTTGTCTCGATGCCCCAGTCCTCCAGTGGTGTCCATTTCCGCCAGATTCCATCCAATTCATTTTCTTTCCAGTAATCTTTGACGTACCTGTGGTTATCACCGATTTTGTTTTCTATATCCTGTATTCTTTGGATGCTGTTCATTTTATCCCTTTGATGCCAATTCTCATCCCAAAATTTGGCTTCCCCTCCAGCTCTGATTTCCCAGAAAATATTTTTGTTTACTATGTCTCGATTTTGACTAGCTAACTCCCAAATTGTTGATCCCTTCGGGGTTTCCTACATGCGGTAAATATCCTCCGGTGAATCCGGCATATTGTATTTGTGTCGCCATAATTGCTTCCATAATTCGTTACCCCCTCTCATCCATTGCCACTAGAGTTTTGCACCAAGAATTTTATTGAGTTTACTCGGGTCCCTTAGGCCCAGACCTCCCTCCTCCTTATGTTTTATCAGATGCTTCCAGGAAACTAGAGCCCACTTCTTCTGATTAGTTGACCCTCCCCAGATGAACTTCCTCAGAATTTCTATGATCTTGGTACAAACCCCTTGAGGTACTGCCAAAATCGAAAGAGGATATATAGGGATTGCTTGTAAGACAGATTTAACCAGGACAATCCTTCCTGCAATGTTTAAGGTTCTGAAAGTCCAGTTAGCCACTCTATTTTTTAATTTCTCAAGGATTCCCTGCCAATTCTTCAATCTTTTAGAGCTGTAATCCAGGACATTTCCCAAATATTTCGTTGGGAGATCCCCTTGCTTGAAACCAAGCAACCTGGTCAGGTGTCTTTTGACTGTCTCCACCGTATTAAATATAAAGGTGCAGGATTTATCCTTGTTAATTTCCATCCCAGAAGCCTTTGCAAATAAGTCTAGAGCCTTTTTCAGATTTCTCACTTCCCTTACAGTTGGTTCCCTGAACAGCATAATGTCATCAACGAATTGTTGATGGGTTATTGGCAATTCATTACCCCACAATCTGAGCCCTTTGATGTTATCAACTATTCTTTCTTGCTTAAGATACCTACCCAGGCCTTCAGCAGCAAGAATGAACAGGAAAGGCGATATGGGATCGCCTTGTCTTATTCCTTTGGAGGCCTTAAAGGTTTTCGAGGGAGTTCCATTTACTAATATTGAGAAATTGGGGGTTGATATACAACTGAGAACCCATTTTATCCATCTCTTACTAAACCCAAAGCTTCCCAGAATTTCTTCTAAGTATTGCCAATTAATTCTGTCATAGGCTTTCGACAAATCTAGTTTTATCATCATTCCTTTTTGTTTCTTAATCTTCATAGAGTGGATAACTTCTTGAGTAACCACTAATCCATCTAGAATTTGACGGCCTTCCACGAAGCCAGTTTGTTCAGGGGATATCAGCTTCTCTAATAAAGGTTTCAGTCTTTTAGCCATTAGAGAGGAGATGATTTTGTACATAACATTACAAAGGGAAATGGGTCTAAAACCCTTGGCATCCTCTGAATTATCATTTTTAGTGATCAAGGTGAAAAAAGTAGAGTTAAGAGCAGTCCATACCTTTTGGTTCATCCGGGATTCCTCTATCAATTCCAGAATTTCCTTGCCCATGAAATGCCACCCCGCTTGATAGAAATCAACCGTGAAGCCATCTGGACCAGGGGTAGTTCCTTTCTTCATGCTCATCACTACTTCCTCCACCTCGTCCAGACTAGCTGCTCTCATTAAGGCCCTGTTCTGGTCATCAGTTACCATCCTGGGTATGGTCCTACATATTTGCCTGATCGCTTCAGATCTATCCAATTGGGATTCAGTTAGAATTCCTTTGTGATAGTCCATCAACACTCTTTCAATCCCTTCCTGTTCAACAATCCTCTCCCCGTTCTCATTCTTGATTGAAAATATTCTGTTCCTCTGTCGAATGTGAACCATTGTTTGATGGAAAAATCGGGTGTTCCTCTCCCCTTCCCTGAGCCATTTTATCCTGGACTTCTGCCTCCATAACACTTCTTCCTGCTTTCTCCTTTCTTCCAGTTTCCCCCAATATTATTCCTTCTTTTACGCAACTTTCCTCTGTTCTTCCTTCATTTATTATCCTTTGTTGTATCTCTTCCATCTCTTCTTCCAGTTTTTGTTTCTCCTCCATAATGTTTCCAAATTCTTCCTTATTCCACTTTTTTATCCTCTCTTTTAGCTCTTTTAACTTGAGTTGGAAGGTATGCATTTTACCTCTCCCTTGAGCTGTGCTTTGCTTCCACCACTCCTCCATCTTACCTACAAATTCCGGGTGTCTAAGCCAAAAAGCTTCAAATTTAAAAGGCTTCTTGCCAAGATTTGCTTTAATATCCACTTCCAGTCTAATCGGCCAGTGGTCAGAACCAAGAGATGGCATGATCTTTGCTTCTATGAATACATCTCTATTCATTATTGTTTCAGATATTAAAAAAAGATCCAATCTGGAAGCTATCTGGTTCTTACCTCCTCTCCTGTTATTCCATGTGTAAATCCCATTGATAGTTGGTGTATCAACCAGTCTCAAGCCTTCTATCATATCATTAAATACTTCCATACTTTGGTCTGTTTTCCTTATGCCTCCCTTTTTTTCTTTTAGGGACCGGATTACATTAAAATCACCTCCTACTATCCAGGCTGTATCCGGATAAAGTTTTCGAGCTGTTTGCAGATTCTTAAATTTTTTTTCTCTATCTCCCGGAGTATGTGGGCCTTACACTCCTGTAATTATTACCTTCTCTTTTGTACCTGCTATTCTTCCTAGACCTGTTAGGATTCTAGACATGCTGGTCCAATTCTAAAAAATTATTTCATTTGGGTTCCATAGTATTGCAATGCCTCCAGCTGAGCCAATTGCATCCTGACCCATGACTTCATATTGGAGCTTGCTATTTTTAATAATACCTTCCATCTGATGCATGGTAATTTTTGTTTCTTGTAGAATCATAATACTTGGTTTTTCTTTTTTTAGTTTCTCCTTCATATATCTCTGTTTACCCTTGCTGTTCAGCCCTCTAATTTTCCAGCTGATAATAATCATTTATAACTTTTTGGAAGGGAAGGAAAATACCTTAGATAGAGGTATCACTTTTCCTGAGTTTATCAAAATTTCCCCAACTGTTTGGATCGTTTCATTCATTGTTTTTCTTCCTCTTTTTCTGCTACTTTTTCCAGACCCGCCTATTCCCAACTATTCTTTCCCCTGTTCTCCTTCTGTAGCATCCTGATTCTCCATATTCCCCTTATTCCTTTCTTTATACTTTTGAAAAGCTTCCTTATATATTTGTTTTTGTCGGTCTGGGATGAATCTTTCATCCAAGTTCTTCCATTCCTGGATTAATTGCCTCATAATTTTTTCTTCCTCTGCCTCGTTTTCCTGCTAATTTTCCATCTCCATTTGGTTCTGGTTATTTTGTATTTCTATCCCTTCAGCTAGTTCTTCTTTGCTCGTTTCTCCTTGTTCTGCCGCCTTTTCTCCTGTTTCCTGAAAAATATCCATAGGTTCATTTCCTAGGTCTTCACCCTCGGCCATATTGTCTTCTTCCTCTTCATTATCATTCTGTATAATTTTAAACTTGTTCTGACTTTTGATGCTTGGTGGTTTTGTTTGTATTTGCGTTCTTGTTCCTTCTCTGTTTTGTTTCTTTTTTCTGTTAACCTGTTGAAAACCTTTCTCTGTCTCCTCCGTTCTCTCTGCTGCCTTATGCTGTTCCTCTGATTTTTTTATGTAATCTTCTTCCTTATTTAGAGGGCATTGCCTGACTAAGTGGCCGTATTCATGGCAGCGTCTGCACCTAAAAGGAATATGCTCATAGTCTAGTGGCTGTTGCCAGACCAAATTATGGTATTCCAACTCTATATGTTCCGGAATGGGTTCAGCTATATTCATGTAAACACAGATCCTTGCGTAAGAAGTGAACTTACCTCTCCTTGTTGTGTCTGCTACCTTGACAAATGCCCCAATTGTGTTGCCGATCCCTTCCAAAATTTCAGGGTTCCAAAATTCCACAGGAAGTCCAAACAATCTGACCCAGATCGGGGCTTCCAACATCTTTTCATTGTCAGGATTGTACCTTTCCTCCCAGAATTTCATGAACATGCCTGCATTATTCATGAAATATGGCCCTTCCTCAAAAACCCTCTCTTTGTCCTCCAGATTTGCAAATATAGCCGTGAAAAATGCCTTTGCTCCCAGTTTCAGTTCTATGTGGCCCTTTGATTTCCATCTTTGATAGATCCACCTATATAACTCTCTTTCATTTGGCCAATACCCTACAAACTTATAGATCAGGGCATGGTCTTTCATATAGCTAGTGTATTCCTCCAGCATATTGTTGGGTATTACATATCTGAGCTTCTTGTTTGCCCTCGGTAAGAATTTCCCTCCTGTCTTCATTTGCCACAGTTTGCCCATCACCGGTGCTTCCTTGTTATTCGTCCTAGTCTCATTCTGGATGCCAGAACCGCTTGCCTCTCCTGCAACTATATTTTAAAAGGAGGGGATCTCTCCCCTCCCCTGCTGATTCTCCATTCTGCCCTCAGCACTCATGGTTTCGAGGTTCTACCGCGACGGCGTGAGGGATAAATTATTTCTCCGTTCCGCTCCGATTCCTGCACTTCCCCTTGACCCTGATTTGCTCAGCCTGCCCTGCGAATCTGCTTGCCAGGTCTGCAAACCCTAGCCTGTTACGCTCCGCGATCTCCGCTCTGACCTATTTGTTTTTAAATTTTTTTAATTAAATAAATTTGAATTTTTTCTAGTTTTTAATATATTA
>APFE030069561.1:0-17765 GCA_000404065.3 Pinus taeda | reverse complement strand
AAATTTAATTATTCTAAACAATAAAACTGAAAATAGTAATAATAAAATAGAAAAAAGTAAAAACAAAGTAAATAAATAAACAAAATAAAATTAAAAAGGTCAAATTTAACTACTCTAAACAATAAAACTAACAATAGTAAAAGAATATTCCAACCATCATCTCTATTCAGATTGATAGACCTCCTTTCAATTTCCAAGGCCTCCCTAAACTTACGGTGGTGAAAATGACCAATCATTGCAATGACCCTTGCCTCTTCAATGCAAACGTGATGGTTTGTCTTTTATGCATGTTTTTCCAAAGCGAAGGAGAAGTACCTTCCTTCTTTGATGTCAGTTGTGTGCTCAAGAATCATTTGATTAATAGAGCATCCAGTTTCACCAATGTATTGAGTCCCACAGGAGAAAGGGATGACATAAACACACCTTTCCCATCTTTAGGGTTCACAAGGTCCTTCACTGATCTTAGGGAGCTTCAGATAGTGTTTAGGGGCCTAAATGTCGAAGGAACCTTACGCTGCTTAAAGATCTTAGTAACCTTGTTTGTGGTTCCTTAGATAAACAAAATCACAGACAAGATTGCTAATATCCTTAAGAACCATAAGGTTCCTTCAACATTTAGGCCCTTAAACACTATCTGAAGCTCCCTAATATTAGTGGACCCTGTGAACCCTAAAGATGGGATAGGTGTTAATGTCATCCCTTGCTCCCGTGGGACTTCGTACATTGGTGAAATTGGCCATTCAATTAATCAAAGGATTCTTAAGCATGCATATGATATCAAACATGGAAGGTCTCACTCCTCCGCTTTAGCACAACATGCAAGAAAAGACATACCATCGCATTTGCATTGAATAGGAAAGGGTTAAGGATTAATCATTTTTATCACCATAAGTTTAGGGAGGCCTTGGAAATTTAAAGGATGCCTATCAATCTAAATAGAGACGATAGTTGGAATATTAACATGTGTTGGATCCCTACCTTTTACTCCTAAGTTTTTATAATGTTCCTAAGTGGTTCACAGGCTGTAAATAGTCAATACACACGACAATTTCATAGCTATTTGTAGATTTGAAAAGATATACTATTTATGATCATGTTCCTCTGATATTCCAGTCAGCCACTTTGCAACACTGTCTCCATATATAATGCTTCTAGGCTTTCCATTTTGCATATTATAGTCAGCCACTTTACAACATTGTCTCCATATGTGGTTTCTATAGCCCATACCACCATATTGTTTGCAATAGATTAGTTATACCACTATACCACTCTCTGTCCTATGGCATCCCGTATACTTGGTGATTGGTATTACGATTGGGGAATTGTGTTATTTTTATTATATCTCTTTTCTGCATAGTATTTTTTTATTCACCTTCCCCCAATAACACCTTTGCCCAAATAACACCTCCCTCAAATATACCTCTACCATATATCAGAATAAGATTTTTTTAACATTAGGGGTAAAATTTTTCAACATAAGTAATTTTTTCTATAGTACACAGATTTTACAATGCATTCATTGATATCTATTGTGGGAGTGGTTCTCACTGGGAAGGAGAATTATCTAGAATGGTTAGAGAAGATCAAACACACTATCATTTTTCATGAGTTATGGAAAGGACGTTTTCTTGGAGAAGGAGACATAGGACTAAAAACGCCTACCTCAGACCAGGTATTCGCCATTTGTGAAAACAAAACAACAAGGCCTATGCCTCGATTGCAACATCTATAAATGAAGAGGTGAGTCACCATATTTCACCATTTTCAAATACTTTCGAATCCTTACAAAAATTGAAGGAACTCTATGACTCACACTTTGTGCTTGAAGTTGTTCAACTTATGATTAAATTGTTCAACCTTGAACTACAAAATGATGATCCTCTTGCTCTTGCATCAGAACTAAAATCTATTATGCATGATATCAAAGTCACTAATGTTGAACTAGAAATTCCTCTGATAACTTTTGTCTAGGCACTTTATCCCACTTATTCAAATTATCTTAAGTCATTGCAAGCAAATGGAAACCTCAAAGAAATTACCTTTGACTCCCTTGTGAATAAATTCGCTGAGAGAGAGAAAGCTTTTGGGAAGAAGATAGCTCCTCAGTCTTCTAACGAGGTTGTGTTTCTTGCACATAGAGAGAAGAATCTTATTCAAGATTCTTCCAGAGGAAGAGGTGGTCAAAGAGGAAGAGGAAGAAGAACTTTCAGAGGCAGGGGGACAGACACTCTCAAGGAGAAAATTTTGATTTGCATTGCATACGTTGCAATAGAGATGGACCACATGATGCATCCACATGCAAATTTCCTTGGGATAGAATTGAGCTGGAAATAAATCAACCCAACAGTAAAAATAATGACAAATAAAACACCTGGATCCACTCACTATGTTGTGGCACATTGTAATATTGGTGTGAATGAAGACTTGTTTAATGCTTCACTTTCTTCTTGGAAAATGATTGGCTGCTTGATTCAGGAGCAAATTGCCACATGACTTTTAGAAGAGATGTTTTTGAAGAATGTATTGACAATGTTGATGGAGTAGTATACTTTGCAGACGAATTAAAACTCGAGCCATCATGGCTTGGCACAATTAGGCTCAAATTGCTTGGTCTTCGAGACTTTCTTCAGCATCATGTTTTATATCTCCCACAGCTGAGGAAAAACTTGTTTTGCCTTCTCCACATCTGCCAGCAAAGACACTCCATTCATATGTTTGATGGAAAAGTTGAGGTGATAAAAGCATCAGATCACTCAATTGTCATGACGAGGATAGAAGAAGAAAGGCTTCTCAAGCTGCAAGGTACCTCTTCTCTTGCACAAAATCTCTCATACAATTCTTATTATGATGAAGGTACATTCCCATCAAGTCTATTATGGCATGCTAGATTTGGACAATTGAAACTATGACAACCTTTTCTTTTTGAATAAAAATGGCATTACTGGTTTGCCTACAATTCCTACGAAACTTAAGAAATGTGATGCATTCATTCCAGGAAAGCATAGAAAATAGTATTTTCATGATTCACATTCCAGAGCACATAGAAAACATGAACTCATTCATTTAGATTTATGCAGTCCAATGTATGTTCCTTCTGCAAGTGGCAATAAATATATGATGACTTTTATTGATGAATACACTAGAATGTGTTGGGTTTCTTTATTGAAGAACAAATCTGATGCTTTTTAAACATTCAAGAATTTTCATACATGGATTGAAAGTGATGCAAAATATCATATTGGCTCTATTTGCACTGATAATGGAAAATAATACACTTCAAATGAATTTGAAAACTATCTTTGCCAACATGGGATCAAACATCAAATGATTGTGCCTTATAATCCCCAACATAACAAAGTACCTGAAAGAATGAATAGGACAATATTAAATGTGGTATGTTCCATGATGTTTTTCAAGAATGTGTGTTATGAAACCAGCTCAAGAAAAGATAGAAAAGATAGATCAACGCCTTAGAATTGAGCCTCTTCGAGGGGGCAACCTCCTTTACATTACATAAATGAAAAATTCTTGGATGATATGACAAAACCTCCTTTCTATATATAGGAGTCTAAGGAGTCACAATATAAACCAGCCGACCTAACAATAATATATAAAGCCACAAAAATAACAATAGAGGGATTCTATGGGGCACAGTAATAACAATATGGGGGCAATAGGGGCACAACAATATTAATAAGGGGTATAACTACAATAGTAATCGGGTAATCACTAGTATTATAGGGACCCAACAAATTCCTTCTTAAGGGTCTTAGAAAAGGGTTTCCAACTAGGTCCTTTATTGAACATTGAAAATTCATCTTTGTTGTGTCTCTTCTAGTAACTTTCGCACCAATCTTTGACATGGGGATGGGATTTCAGGATTGTGAATGCAATCTTATCATCGACAATTTTTTTTTTTGGTAAACTAATAGTTGTATAGAAAATTGAACCATTTATCTAAAGAATTTGCATCTATTTTCCTTCAAATAAAGAGATATAAAAAGTGACTTATACCTTGAATGGTTTTGCAACTACAAACTTTCTGCTTGTTGAAGGTTCCTTGACTATTGTTGGCAGCGATTGAAGAATTTGGGAAACATTTCACATGATCTCATTGCTTTGTCATGTGAGTGTTTCCTCAAGAAACAACTTCATGGGATCTCATGCTCTATCATATATATTTTCTTTTACCCTTAGAGGTTTCTTGGGTTGGTGAGAGCGATCATTCACAAGTAAAATTAGCTCAAAACCCAACTATTTGTACCCTAACCTCCTTAGGGACATGCATTGAGAAACAAAAAGAAGTAGATTACTCTCATACTAGTGATTCAAGTTTTACTAGGAACGAAATATAAGGTAGGAAAGGATTTGAAACAAACACATGAAGAAAAATATAGCATAGAGCACAACAATATAGTGAAAACACTTCTATTAATAAATAAAATGTGAATATTATAGAACACAAATCCGATAAATTGGTGATAGCTCATTTGTGAAAATAGAAAAGTAGAAGCTACATTCACTCATAAAATATATTACAATAGGTTGAAAGGATGACCTTTTAACATAAAGAAATAACACTATATGTCCAAAAACCTAACCCTAGAATATGGAACACCAAAATATTTGGGGGCACCAAGGTGACCAGTTGCTACATAATTTCTCGGGGGTGCAAATTTTGCATATAGTCCTAATTTGGCATACAATATCTTGTTGGAAATAATTATCCAAATATTAAACTTTTTAAGCTAGGGCCAACACATGTCATTCGCAACCTCTACCCCCTTAAATTGCCAAGAAACATTGTTTGGGGCCTCAAAATGGTGAGTGAAGTTTGTGACCTAAAACCACAAAAAAAATTCTAAGAATATAGAGAATCTTTGAGTTAGTGGAAGAAGTTGGCAGCTATAGATATTGACTTGTATCAACTATCCATATGGATTGTACATTCCTTCTATATGACTATATGAATCCATATGACATTGTATTTTCACCTATATTGAATTATGCACACTATATGGAGCCATTTTGTATCGCTATATGAGATTGTGCATATGCCTAAACAACTTCTGTGAACTACTCATATTCACTTTTTCTTAAATCCCTACTCTCTCCATATCACCTAATTGTTCATCTTTCTCATCTACTCAACTATACATGAAAACCTTTATCTTGACTTATATTTATACTTTTAAGTGAAACAATAACTTCCATGTGTTTTTGGACTAAGTCATAATCTATGTAATACAAGGATGAGATACATATTTTTAGACTTAATGATTAAATAGAAAAATTCAATTTTCTAAAGTGGAATGATTACAAAATATATTACTTTTCGAAATTGTATTAAACTACTTCTCCCATAATCATACTGAACTTTAGAGTCTTCTCTCCTTCAAATATATGTCATATTTCCTAATAAATTTGTTGAATCATTATTGTTATGATTTATATTTTAAATTCAATCATAATATTAAAATTTCTATGAAATAGTTCAAAAAAAAATGAGTAAAACATTTAAAATAACAAATAAGAAAGTGATAAAAAAATCTCTATATCTTTAAAAGAAAAAACATATACTAATATTAATAACTTGTAACAAAAACTAGGCACTCTGATATGAATTCCCCTATTGGAATGGGCAGTTTTAGTCATATTGATGTAATGGTGTAAATTTAGAGATAAGGATATATTCTCTTCGTTACCACTACATGAATGGATAAAATCCACACTACTAACTCTTTTACCTATCTAAATCATATAATTAAACCCTACTTAAATTAAAAATTTACAAAACCTCCTTAAAAATTTAGTATACCATTACTTAATTGCCACCTATGAAGATTAACAAAACGTGGAATGATATGGGTTCGAACAATTTTGTTTAGTGGGAGGCTAAATGAAACGTGTAATTAAACGCTGAAGGTTTTCCTCCAACGTGTCATGGTTTCATTGAATTGCATTCAGTCGGAGGATAAATGAAACGTTTTATTTTAGCACGTAACTAAAACCTGAAATTTGTCTTAACGCTTTTAATTTACAAGAGTAACTCACATCTTGATACTAATGTGTCAAGTTCTCCTACACCCTGTCATGGTTGCATTGATTTGCATTTGATAGGTTTATTTGATTATAAGTTTTCGCATAGGGACCGACGGGAGAGGTTGGAAGGTCCCAACAACGAAAAACTACTATTTTTCTATTCAAGATTGTTCTACTAAACCCTTAGATGATTTTGGCTGAGAACAAGATTGTCCATACTGAATAAGGTGTACCAGAAGAGCATATCATAAAGGTTAGTAGTTTTTATACGATGTTCATGAAATATTCGTTTTATTTTAGTGTCAACTATTTAATGGGGGGCTAAATATATGTTGTTGCAGAAACACATAACTTTTTCTATAGCTTTATCACTCAACTTTGATACAAATTCTGAAATAAGACTGAATGGGTAGAGCCCACTCAATAGTATGCATAATATATTATTAATATTTTATATGAATGGGGTAGAGCCCACTCAATCATTTAGCTTAGAATAATTAAGCTATAAATTTAAATTAAATATTATGAATATTTTCTATGCATTCAATTTAGTTTATTTTGTAAATCTATAGATTTAAAATTTGTATTGATGCATATAACATCTTATATTGATTTATTATGTTTTCCTCCTTTCTTTTCTCTCTTATTAAACTCACTTAAAAAAATATGTATGAGATTTATTCCTCCGGTTATTCCTCCTAAATAGATCCTCTTTATAGATAAATCTTCTTTATAAATCCCTTTCTTTTGTACAAAATAGATCTTCTTTTTGGATAAATCCTCTTTATAAATAAATAGATACTCTTTCTAGGATAAAATAGATCACACACATTTCAAAATTCCAGGTTTGCCTATAGTGAAAGCCATATTGGAATGAAATGGATTTGAACAATGGCATCATGATGATGAAATGTCTATTTCAATTTGCCTGTGAAATAGGAGATACAGAAATGAGCCCTTCACCTTCACAGATATAATACTAATGTAGATGTGAAGAAGGAAACCTCAGATGATGCAAAATAGTATGAAGAAGGTAGATCACTCTTATTACAGCTGAAAATAATATAAATGGCTCAAAATTTTATTATTGAATTTTTTAGACATTTTTATTTCAAAAAATATTATATAGTTTTATTTAAAATCGGAAATCTAAACAATTTAGATGTATTTATTTTGAAAATAAAACAATTTCAAAAGTTATTAACGATATATTAGAATTATTTGAAAAATTCAATACTCTAAAAAAACATAATTTTTTTTTATTAATTTTTAAGTTCTACTCAAATGAAAAACTCCTATATACTCATGGATTTAATTTCTCATAATATTATAAGAAATACAAAAAGCCACAAAAATCATATGTTAACAATATAAAATATTCGACTTATTCTAAAACATTTTAAAATACTAACAAATTAAAAAAAAAATATTATATTTATTTAGATCTAATTTAATCTACTAATTTTTGGAAAATACATAAATAACTAATGATATGTTAAGGTGAGAAGCAAATACTACTAATAGAGAATTGGTAGAAAGGAAATGAGAGCAGGTAGGAATAGATCACGAGTTTTAAGATCTAGGGTTCAGGATTGCAGAACTGTTCAGATCTAGGGTTTGAAGCTCGACAGCAACAGGGTCAGGATTGCAGAACTGTTCAGGAGGGGACAGATCGTGACTAGTCAAATGGTAAACGAGGGGTCCATAGGGACCCCCACATACAAACAAATCATTATGAATAAACAACCAACTCAGAAGGGGGTGCACATAGAAGGGCTTGATAGGTCAAGGCCAGAAGAAGAGACCAATAAGAGTAGAAATGAAAACAGGGATAATGCAGAGCAATGTGCCAATAAGCTAAAAGGGAAAGAGAAAACCCGCAGAATCAACGGGAATAGAAAGGATAATGAGGAACAAGCAAACACAGTATAGAAAAATAACAAAGAAGAGGAGCACTAACACCCGGAGTACACAGCTACGGAGGAAGAAAATGAGGTAGAGGAAAATACGCAAGAGAATCTCACTGATAAACCCACTCACGGCCCATGCAAACCCAGAGTAGCAGAAGTCTTAAGAGTGGTACTAATGGATCCCGAAATACAAGCCTACAGAGACCACATGACTGAGCATGCAGTGATCTGTAGATTTATGGGACTGTGGCCAATGGAAAAGGCATTATGTCAATGGATTAAACAGCATTGGAGACCCAAAGGAGATGTCAGTCTGCACCTCAGAGGAAAAGGCTTCTTCACAGTTGTGTTCTCTAATTTGGAAGATTTGTACAGAGTCTTTGATGGAGGCCCCTACTTCTTCGCATCAACGGGCCTCTACATGAAACCTTGGAAACCTAATTTTGTACCAGAGAAGGAAACTTTCAAGAAGGTCCTAGTCTGGATCCGACTCTTTGCGCTCCCAATAGACTATTGGGGTTTGGCCGCACTCAAACAAATAGGGGACAAGTTAGGGACATTCATCAAAGCTTCAGAAGCTACATTACAAAGAAGATACACTTCATGTGCTTGGATCTGTGTGGAGATGGACATTTCAGGAGCTTTGCATGAAGGTCTATGGCTAGAATACAGAGATGAGGACTACTTTCAAGCTATCGACTATGAGAAAATTCCGTTTCGTTGCAGAAAATGCCATGAACATGGACACTTAATAAGGGAATGCCATTTAAACAGGAAAACAGATACACAAACGAAGGATCATGAAGGAAAGCTTAAAGACACCTTCACTCGTCCAAAAGCTAGACAGAGAGCACATAGAAGGCGACCAAAAAAAACAAGCGAAGCACAAGCTAACACAAGCAACGCTTTTGAAGTAGTGGAAAGTGGAAAGGATATAGAGAACCAGAATAAGGAGAACACGAACTATGAAGCAAATAAAGTAGCAACTGTAGCAGCAACCAAAGGAGCGGAAGAGGAAAATCCACACAGCACAAAAATCAATTAGGAGGGCATAGAAGAAGCAGATGAAGACTCAGAAATGGTCACAAGTGATATAGGCAGTGAGGATATGGAACTCCAGGAGATTCCAGGGCTGGAAGGAGTCAATCTACCAGACATGGTGGAATATTGGGGGAAAAAAGGGGTGGAAAACATCTCGGAGGAGGAAATCCAGAAAATTAATGCAGTTATCATAGCCAAGCAAAAGGCTGAAATGGAAATGCATAACAGAAAACTGGGAGTAGTAAAAGGAAAAGGAGCTAGAACGAAGAGTGTACTTCAAACAACCTCGAGCTCAACTCAGAAGAAGAAAAGAGGGCGCAGAACAAACAATGAAGTACTTCAGGAAATGGGATATATGCTCATAAACTCGGGTAAGATGAAAGCTCTTGATGCCTTCTCTTTTGGTTCTTAAATCTCAAGTGTTTTAAAATGAAAGTCTTCTCATGGAATGTTAGAGGGCTCAATGGCCAAACAAAACAAAGATTGTTAAAAAGGAACGTCCAACACGAAAAGCCGGATTTAATTTTGGTACAAGAAAGTAAATGTGCAAATAACATTATTCAAATTGTAAACAGAAAGGTAGGTAGAAGATTGGAAAACATGAGTATAGATAGTCAGGGATGGGAGGGAGGTCTAGTAACATGGTGGAATCCTCATGTACTCAAAATCCTTTCCTCGGAAGCATCCAGACACCTTTTAGCCTTAGAATGTCAAGTAATAGGCAACTCAGACATCTATTTATGCATCAATGTCTATGGGCCTCAAAAATTAGAAGAAAAGCTCAAGTCAATAAAATCGGTAATGAAGCTGAAGCAGAGGTATCCCATAGCGAAGGTTATCATAAGAGGGGACTTTAATATGATAACCTTGCTGTCGGAAAAAAAGGGAGGAATCAGAAAGCTAAACAAGGATTCTGAAGCTTTTGTAGAGTTCATAATGTTAGCAAGACTAGTCGATATTCAACCCAGGAGTGGGGCTTACACTTGGAACAACAGAAGGGGTGGGGAAAGACAGATTGCTTCCCGTCTGGACAGATTTCTTGTCTCTGAAAGTCTGTTACTGGAGGGTGTGATCGTATACTCTGACATTCTTCCTTGTGGAGGTTCGGATCACTGGCCCATTTCACTAACGGCCACGATACAAGGCACGCCTAGAAACAAATCCTTCAGGTTTGAAAAATTTTGGCTGGAACACTCGGATTTCATCCAGCTTGTAGAAAAATGGTGGCAAGAACCAGTGGGAATTAGAGGCACTAAAATGTACAAACTACAGGGCAAATTAAAACACATTAAGTATAGAATCAAAGAATGGAACATAAAAGTCTTTGGTAACATATTCAAAGAGAAAATCAAGATAGAAGAGCAACTAGAGAAGATACACAACGAGTGGATTCAGGGAATTAGTATTCCAAACACAGTGGATCAGGAAAAACGTTTGATGCAACAATGGCAAGACAGGTGTCAACAGGAAGAAACGCTGCGGAGACAAAAATCCAGAATTCAATGGCTCAAGGAAGGATAACAGAATACCAAATTCTTTAACAGATCAACGTTGGACTATAGAGGGGTTAACAAGATCCTCAGCCTAAAAAATGAACAAGGGGAGAGTATTGAGAATCATCAAGGTATCGCTACCTTACTCACGGAGCATTTCAATAATATCGCTCAGGAATCGGAGATAGACAGAACTGAAGCCATTGGGAACCTCATTAAATCAATTCCCAATTCTATTGCTAATGAACAAAACCAAGCATTAAGCAGAGAAGTCTCATTAGAAGAAGTGGAGGAAGCGGTAAAGGAAATGCCCAATGACAAAGCGCCGGGCCCGGATGGCTTCACCATAAATTTTTACAAAGCCTGCTAGGAGATTGTTAAATTGGAAGTATGGGAGGTGGTGGAGGACTCTCGATGCTCAGCATCGATTCTGAAATCTTTGAACTCCACTTTCCTAGCTCTAATCACCAAAGAAGAGGAAGCCATGACCCCTGCCAAATTCCGTCCCATTGCTTTGTGTAACGTCCTGTATAAGATTATCTCGAAAGTCATAGCCAAGAGATTGAAGCCTATTCTTCCAGGCCTCATCTCCGAAGAACAATATGGCTATGTTGAAGGGAGACAAATCTTGGACAACATCTTGTTGGCACAGGAGATGGTGCATACTCTGCAATCCAGAAAAGTGGCAGGCACGATGATGCAACTTGACCTGTCGAAGGCTTATGACAAAGTAAGCTGGAATTACCTGGAAGAAATCCTCACAGCCTTCGGGTTTGCAATTCATTGGATCAGATGGATTATGGCCCTAATCAAATCGACTAGATTTTCCATACTGGTCAATGGAGCCCCGGCCAACCAATTTACTCCCTCTCGTGGGCTTAGACAAGGAGACACTTTGTCCCCTTTCCTTTTTGTAATTTTGATGGAAGGATTGAGCAGGCTCATTCGGCAGGCTAAGGAGCAAGGTAAGATCAAGGGTTTGCAACCACTACCCTCCATTCTAGCAACTACGCATCAACAGTTTGTGGACGATCCTATGCTACATGGATCACCTACCGTAAAAGAAGCTCAAGGTTATAAGAACATCCTAAACCTGTTCAGCGAGGCCTCAGGCATGGACATTAACCTTTCAAAATCAACCATATTCTTTTTCAATACGAATGTAGCAGTTCAGAGAAACCTCTCGCGCATTCTAGGTTTCCGAAGAGGCAATCTGCCCTCCAGGTACCTAGGAGCTCCTCTTTCAGATAAATTATGGAAAAAATCTCATTGGGAAAAACTCCTTGACAACCTAAAGAAAATATGCCAGCACTAGACTCACAGGGCCCTCAATTTTGCTGGAAGGTTAGTTCTTACCAAAGCGGTTCTACAGGCTATCCCGCAATATATGCTTTCCATCATCCCGGCACCCCAAGGAATCATTCAACAAATTAGAACCATTCAGAGAACGTTCCTTTGGACAGGTAATGTAGAGAAAAGGAAGTGGTCGCTAGTTGCTTGGAATAAACTCTGCAAACCAAAGATCTTAGGTGGGTTAAACCTTCTAGACCCCTTCACCATAAACAAAGCTTGTGGAGCCAAACCTTTGTGGAAATGGATGAAGGAGCCCAATTTACCGTGGGCTCGACACTGGAAGGCAAAATATGCCCCCTCATGAAGTAGCCAGGAATTAATTAGGATGCAAGAGAGTCCAGAGGGCTCCCCAATTTGGAATCTAGAAACGAAGAATAGGGATATTATTCGGGAGAATAGCTTCTGGGAAATTCACAATGGCGAAACAACCTTCTTTTGGGAGGACGCGTGGCAACAACATCCCAAATTGGAAAAACCAGAATTTGCATAATTACAAAGAAAATTGCAAGAACAGGGGAGGCTAACGGTTCACCACTACTCGTCGCAGGATAACAGTGATATGGCATGGAGAAAATGGGCAAAAAGCGAAATAGAGAACATAAGGGAAGGGAATATGAATGCCAACAACCTGAACAACATATAGATAAAAGGAAAATCAGGAAAGCAGAGGACAGTGACAAGCTAAGATGGGGAAATCAAGGAGGGGGTAATTTCACACTCAAAGAGGCTCGATTATGCATCGAAAAGGCAAAGCAGGTGGACAAGGTAGCTTGGATCAGTAAGGTTTGGGATTCCCAAAGCTGGACGAAAATTAGAACCTTCCTTTGGCTGCTAATGCAGAGGAAGACGCTAACGTGGGAGAATCTCCGGAAAAAAGGTTTTAGTGGCCCTTCAAAATGTCCACTCTGCAACAGGGAAGAGGAGACCATGAACCATCTTTTCAACAATTGTGACTCAGCCGACACTCTGCAGAATTGGGCTGAAAACGTCATGAAGCAAACAAACAAACACAGAGACTCTATCCAGGAAACCATTGAGAAATAGAGAGGAAACTTCTCGGGTAATCAAAGAGTAAACACAATCTGGAAAATATTACCAGGGTTCATCACCTGGACTCTATGGAAAGAGAGAAACAGAAGGGTATTTCGTGATGAAACTAGAAATATTACCCATTCTTTTGAAACTATCAGGCAAAACATAAAATAACTAATTATGATAAAATGCAAAACGGATCAGAATGATAAAACTACAGGTGATGACTTACGAATTTTGAAAACCTTTGATTTGGACAGAGAGGCTGAAAGTCTGACGATAAAGCATCAACAGGAACTTAGAACCACCCCAAGCATTTGGAAGCGAACTCCACACGGCTTCCTCAAGCTGAACTTCGATGGAGCCTCGAGAGGCAACCCCAGTCTCGCTGGTATCGGAGGGGTCATCAGGAACAACGATGGTGAAATTATTCATATCTACAGGAGAGCATTAGGAGAAGGTACAAACAACGAAATGGAATTTACAACAATGGAGCAGGGTCTTAAAATTTTGCGAAGCCTCCGAGCGGGTGCTGCTGTAATAGAGGGGGACTCTCAGCTTGCCATCACAGCAGCTAAGAGAATGTATGCTGGGGCAAAGGCGAGTAAGGTAATGCAGGATTGGAGATTAGCAAAGGTCAGAGAGAGCATAGAAGAACACTTGGGGTGGCTGAAAGGGTTAGTCTTTCAGGCGGTACATCGCAAGGCCAACATCGTAGCAGACCACTTGGCGAACGTCGGCATAGAGAACACCACCGCGATTTGGGACAACTGTTGGCAGGACGTCAGCTACTCGGATTTAAAAAAGGATTGCACCCGACTCTCAAGGCAGGATTTAATGAATGAGAGATAGGTGCGGGCGAGCGAGATATGTCATACGCATAACGGAATGACAATGATAATAGTGAATGCTAAGAAAAGAAGTAAAAGACTACAGGAGAATGAAGGACAAACAGGTCAGGAGAAATCAATTCTCAAGCAGGCGAAGGCAAAACATAGTGTTACTATGACCATGATATGAGAGCGCCGCCAATCCAATATCGGGCAAGGGGACACCTAGATAAATACGGAGAAGATCAGGAAGGGTGATCACAAAGGAAATCTGAGGGATCATCAATGGAATTCCAACCCATTAACTAGCAATTATGACGACCGGACAAGACAACATCAGGGCAACAAGCGAATGGGTTATGGCATGATGAGAAACACCATCTATTTAAATAGAAACGCAGGCTCCAGAACGAGCATCAGTTCTGCTATCGGCGAGCGAAAAAGAGGTTCCTTTATCTTCAAATTGTCAAGTGCTCATTTAAGTGCAGGAAGCAGGATGGCGAGTGGAGGAAGTCGAAATGCTGCGGCTAACAAAGATTTGAAGAGAGCCAAGGCGGCTTATGAGACCCGCACCTCCCAGAGGGAGAAACAAAGGATCAAAGAGCTTGAAGCCATGGTGAACGAAGAAGAAAAAAGCTTGGACCAGCAGGAACTAGGTAAGGAAGTAGATTGGGTGCAAGACCCTGGAACAGGCACTATGCGGGCGACGCAGTTTGTGAGGACCCAAGCGGAGATGTGGAGAATGAAAACGATGCTTGCCAAAGCTATCAGCATGCAAGGGGACTCTGCCCACCAGCTGCGGCAGGCCCAGCAAACTCTAGCGGTGGCTAACGAGGAGCATGTGGCCATTCTGGAAGGCTTGGACTTCAAAATGAGCAGCATGGAATAGCAACTTGACACTATATCGAAAAAATTCATGGTTCTGATCAGTCTCCTGCGGCACACCATAAATCAGGAGGGTCGTGCCACCGGGGAAACTTCGGAAGGGTTAAAGAATCCAAGTGCTCTTCCTTCGCCCTCTCAAGTAGGCCAGGCTAAGGCGTCAGCTGCGCAGGACAAGTCCAAGAACTACATCATTCTGGATACCTTCTGATTCTCTGCTTTTTGTTGGGTATGCTTTTTGGGGCTCTTTTTTCTGGTTGTGCATGTCTACAGCTATTAGGGGCTTTTCTCTTTTGAAAATGGCTACTCTGTTTCAGCCCTTTTACTGGTATATGGTCAAATGGTTGTAAGTTTTTTTGTGAGATCCCATTTCCTCTGTAGCCCTGCGTGGTATGCTCTGGGGTCAAACGGTTATAGATAAGGGCAAGGATAAGCTGAAGAAGGTCTTTTACTACTCTGGCAGTCTTTTTGTAAACTATGTATTTTCGTATAATATAACAACGCTGATTTACACAAAAAAATGATATATTAAAAACTATAAACCATTTGAGTAATTATAAGACATTTTAAAAACCCAAATAAATTAAGATTTTTTTTATATTAATTAATTTAAATTTAATTTAATTTAATTCACTAGTTTCAGAGCATTAAATTAATTTATATATTTTATCACATTTAACCAAATAAAAATTGGGATTTCTATTGCCATTCAAAAATCCAAAGATTAAAGATTTAATAGTATCTTTAAAATATATATTTGAATCATTCCACTGTAGGTTTTAACCCCGTACAAAAATTACCTGCATACGAATTCTAAATCACAGGAAAAATAAAAATACGAGAGCATAACACATATACACAGAGATTTCCAACTGGATCTCAAAACCGAAACTACAAGCTTGATTTTTCATTATGTTCCTTTCAATGTTACAATACATATTTATACATGCCGAAGCATCCAATACCACATGGACCGAAAAACCATCACATCCAATACCATGGACCAAAAACCATCGATCCAATACCATGGACCGAAAACCATCGCGTCCAAAAAACATGTGCGAAAATCATGCACAAAACCATAGGTGGGTCCGCCCAACCTAACATAGGGTCCAAAACCAAAATTTTCCGGGGGCGCTGCCCCGGACCCCATAAAGTGGGGTTACGGGTACCCCTCAAACCCCCTGTTAACTATGTGGAAAGAATATAACACAACCCAACAATCTCCCACTTGTTGTTTTCTTTCCACAGGGAGCCACAGGAGGGCTTAGTCATTTTTCCATCCCTGAAACACCCATTGTTTCTCTACACCAAGAGAACTTCTCAGAGCTAACAGATTTTGTCAAATGCATCTGCAGTATTCTTTAGAGTGTCCACCTTTACCAGCAACACCTTTTTGTCTTCTATCATATCCCTCACAAAGTGATACTGAACATCAATGTGCTTTGTCTTTGAATGATAAGCAGGGTTCTTTGCCAAGAAAATTGCACTTTGTCTGTCACAGTCTATCCTTATAGCTCCCTGTACTAACCCCATACTTGAACACAATCTCTGCAACCAAACTGCTTCCTTGCTTGCATGAGTGGCTGCCATGTATTCTGCCTCTGTAGTTGATAGTGCCACTACAGATTGTTTCTTACTCATCCAACTGACTGCAGCTCCAAATAGGTTAAACACATACCCACTTGTAGATCTTCTCTGATCCAGATCTCCAGCCCAGTCTGCATCAACAAAGCCACGGATATCCAACACTATGTCCAATCCTGGTCTTCCTTGGTAGCACAAACCATAATCACTAGTGCCACGCAAATACCTGAAAACCCGCTTCACTGCTGTCCAGTGCTCCTTCCCTGGTTTTGACATAAACCTGCTCAATACTCCCACTGCATGTGCAATGTCTGGTCTAGTACAGACCATGGCATACATCAAGCTACCGACTGCACTTGCATATGGAACACGGGACATGTCCTCTTCCTCTTCTTGTGTCTTGGGACACTGTTCAGCAGATAACCTCACACCTACAGGAATAGGAACCTTCACGGGTTTACTATCCTACATATTAAACCTCTGCAATATTGTCTCGACATACTTCCTCTGGTTTAACCAAAGCTTCCTCTTTGCCCGATCTTTTAATTTCCATGCCCAAAATATAGTTTGCAGCACCGAGATCTTTCATGTCGAATTTGGAGGACAATTGGGTCTTCAAATCCTGGATAATTTCTTTGTCATTTCCAACCAACAACATATCATCCACATACAGGACCAGATAAATAACACGGTCACCAATTAATTTAAAATACACACAATGATCTGCTTTGCTTCTGGTGAAGCCAAGTCCCCGTATAAATGTATCAAATTTCTGATACCACATCCTTGGTGACTGTTTTAACCAATACAAAGACTTCTTTAACTTGCATACCAGTTCTTTCTTACCCTTCGCCGCAAAGCCTTCAGGTTTGCTGTCATGTAGATTTCCTCTCCAAATCCCCGTGAAGAAATGTTGTCTTCACATCCATCTATTCTACCTCAAAATCAAAAGCAGCAACAACAGATAAAAGTAATCTAATAGAAGTTACCTTGGCAACAGGAGAAAAAATATCACCAAAAATCAATTCCCGGCACCTGGGAATAACCTTTTGCTACCAACCGAGCTTTGTATTTCTCCACCTTCCCTTCTGCATTTGTCTTCTTCTTGAACACCCATTTGCTGCCAATGGTTTCCTTCCAGCCGGCAACTCCACCAGATCCCAAGCCTCATTTTTGTGCAAAGATTCCATTTCATCAACCATGGCCTCTTTCCAGAGTTTTCCATCCTCTGAATCCACTGCTTCCTTCCCAATTCTGGGATCATCATCAGTAACAGACAAAGCAAAGTTTGAACAGAAAGCAGATGGACTATACCTTTCTGTCTGCCTTCTTTCTTGAGTTGATCTTCTCATAGCTGGAGTTTGTGGCTCTTCATCTTCTGATTCCTCCTCTGCTACAGAGTCTGATTCTTCCTCCTTTAGTTCAAACTCTATCTTCACAGGTTCCTTTGGTTGGACTTCATGTTTAATAACATCTTTCACCTCTCTGAACACAACATCTCGACTGTACACAACCTTCCGTGTGACTGGGTTCCAAAGCTTATAACCCTTTAAACCATCCTTATACCCAATAAAGATGCACCTTTCAGATTTACT